>CM039728.1:55336240-55561584 GCA_022539455.1 Dendrobium nobile | reverse complement strand
ACGATTTCGTTTCGTAGCGAATTGCGTCTTGTATTTTCCTCGATTGGTTCTGTTTTTACCGTGTAACTTATGATATGTTTCTGAGATGCGAGTGTGCTCGTTTTTTGATTATTTTTGAAGAATTTTGAACCTGGTAATTTTGATTTGGCGGATGTTTTCTTTCGGATGTAATTTTGACGTTGTCTAAATTTGTCTGGGCAGTAGAATCTAAAAAGTCTCTTATTTTGTTGTTTGTGAATGTTCTGTGGGTAATTGTAATTTGGTAAATAAAATTCTGATTCGGTGGAATTTGTTGTTAAATTTTGTTTACTGCCGTTATTGGCCGCCGGATACTGTTCGTACGATTTCTGAAATTGTCCGGATTTGTTTTTTTTTTTTTTTCTGAAATGACATGATATGATTGTTGTACTATAAAAAAACGGGAGTTTATATGGGATGTTCAGGATCCCGTGAGATCCTGTTGTGTTTGTGTCAGGGAAAATTTGAAATGAGCTCTGAAATCTGTTGTTATCGAAAACAAGTTCCATATCCGATAACAAGTTCTGTTCTGGTTGTTGTATAAGCCACATCTGTTTGATGCCATGAGCACAAAAGGGAGGCATAAGGTGGGCCAGAATCCGAGAGTTTCTGTTCAGTGTCTTGGAAGGGAGGCATAAAGCGGGTGCCAGAATCCGTTGAGATTCTATCAGAGTCAGGGAATCTGTTTCTAACTTTGGAATGCTCTGAATTGATATGATTTTTCGATAGTACGTTTTTGATTTTGTTGTATGTTTCTGATACGTATTCTGATCCTGTTTGATCTGATCTGTATGTTCTGTATGTTATGTTTGATTCGATTCTGATCTATTTGATTCTGTTCGAGTGAATCTTGGAATTATGATTTCTGTGATGGCTGTTTCTGTTCTGTTATGTTGATCTGATTTCCGTTACGGATTTCTGTCTGATGTGTTTGATGTGGACTATAGAGGATTTTGATTGAAGGTTTGATGTCCTTGCTGAGCTGTTGTAAGCTCATCCGGGTTTTCTTCGTGGTTTTCAGGTTCTGTGGAAAAGGGAAGGAAGTCCCAGGGAGAGTTAGAATCGTTCAGAGTGATAGTGTTATAGGTATTTTGGACTTTTATTTTTTGTACAGTCATGGCTTTTCTGTTCTGTTCTGTTACTTTCTGCTGATAGCAAATGAGCTGTATTTGTATATGTTTGATGAAAGATAATGATGGATGAATTCGGCTTCGCTGTATTTTGATGTTTTATAGTAGCTCTGTGTGTGTGTGTGTGTCTGTTTCGGTGTGTAAATATTTGGAAGAAAGTTTGAAACATATTCCAAAGATAGGTTCCTGGATTCTGTTCAGCAGGTTTGAGTTTGGCCATGACATGATGCGAGCACAGGTCCGTCCCGATCGGGGTTGGGAATTTTCCCTAGACCTCAATCACTTGCTTTCTAGACAAAAAAAATAGATAGAGGAGGGGCTGGTCTGGCCCTGTACAAGATAGGGGTGTTAATATTTTGACTAACGATCCGATTAAATCACACGAGCCAGACCCAAAAAATTCTGAGTTAGGGTCAACCTAGAAACCGAAAGGTTTCGTGTTCGGGTTCAACAAAACGACTATTTTCAATATTAAAAAATGTGGTTGGGTGACCCAGAAACTCAAAATTTACTTCGGTTTGATTATCCGAAAAATTCCGAGATAATTTGATTCTATTTTTTTACCACTACTAATAATAGCTCATTTTGGAACCTGAAGTACAATCATTTTTGGCGGCCCCGGGGTCCATTCGTGGCGGTTTGTTCGGTCGAAAAATCGTATTCGTTTGCAATAAAATGGTTGTGGTTAGTCGGTAGACTTGAATAGTGTAGATGCCAGTTAAATAGGGTTCGCTCAACCTGACCTGTTGTCCCAAAATTACAGGCCCTATGTACCACAACTAGATTCAATAGATTTAGGTTTATGTTGAGACGATTTTTTTCACTGCTATCTTAAAGCGTATTTTATAGTATAAAAATTTTATATTTAAACTAAAAAATTTATTTAGAAGCAGCAAGAAGTCATCTAGATAAAGGCTTAGAGGGAGAGATAGAATCCTGAAATCTGTAAATGAATAATTTGATACTCATGAAATAAATAACATTTATCTATAATACATAAGGAAATTCAAATCCTAAATTATTACAATAATTCAAAACCAGAGTATTACTCTTTTAAAATTATAAAATCTAAATCCAACTTTTCAAAATCTGGAGAACTATTTTATAAATATAAGTGAAATGATCAAATACCATAAGCCACAACCGCAGGAAAGTAAAAAAATTATATGGATGCTACCTTGAAAGTATTGATTTAGTTTTGATTGAAGATCCTAATGTTACAAGAATCAGTGCTGTATAACTATATCCATTAATATAAATAAATTTGACTCGACGAGTGCGATATTTAGCATCAATCATCGATCTCATCAGAATTCAGCGTTAAATATATTTTGGCCAGAGTCAAAAATTCTCGTGTTGCACCCTTAAAAAAGTCCTAAAAAAAAATAAATTTAAATTATGCTAAAAAAGTAAAGTAATTGAAATTATTGATTTTTATAATTTGAAGCAAAATATATCAAAGTTTATACACATTTAATTAATTAAATTTATATTCATATATAAATTTATGTTTTTTTTTGTTGAGCTAAATCTTATACTATATCTAAAAGTGGGCTTGGGTTTCCACTCTTAGCAAATCTTGATCGTTCATTTATAAATTTTCAAAATGATCTGGGATACGTTCATTTATGAATCCTCAAATTTTTATTTAAAACGCACTTGCATACAATTCTACATACTAAAACATTTATTCACTCTTTAAAAAAAATTTAATTTCAACACTAACGTTTTATAACACTTTCATCACGATATATAATGCCCTATAACTTCATATTAAATTAATTTTAATGTTCTTAACACGCATTGAGTTTCCATCATTATATTGAAAAGTGAGCTCGTTTATATTAAATTTTAATTATTTCTTAAGTTTAATTTCCCGCTGTTTTAATAAAAACTTGAGCTCATTCGGAAGATGAGCGTCGGCCCCTCCTCTTCCAACTCTTCGTTTTATTTCAGAAATGAATAATGAAGTAATACAATCAACAAGCCTAAAGTCTTCTCTTCACGTGCTTGATATTCGCGCCTCTACTACACCTTTTCCGCTACCGTTATTTAATAAAAAAAAACGTTAAAATGTGCTTCTTTGCATTCTTCTCCGGAAGTCACGATGGGTAGTCATGGTTTTATAAGCTTCCACTCTTGGACGTCTCACACGAGCAGCTCGCTCGACGAAGGCAATCAATCCTCTCTTCCGACTCAGTATAAAAGGGGGGGGGGGGGGCCGTAGTCCAACTCCTCTCTCCCAGCTCGGCCAGATCCCATGCCGACTCCCTCTCTACCGTCCGACCTGCTGCCGCCGTGCATCATTCCAGTCGGCCTACCACGCGTCGTCGGCCTAGACTCCTAGCGGAAGCGCCTTCACCAGGGAAGCCTAGCTCGCTCACTGATACTACAAACTCCAATTTGATGGAAGGTGTTGGCAACTTCAGGTCAGTGCCAAAGCCACGGGAACGGACATTTATTCATGTAAGAAGCAAAGCAAAAAAATTACTTTAACACCAAGCTGCTATTCTTCTATAAAATTCACATTTTCATTTTTTTTTCTTTGTTTCCAGAAAGGAGGAAAAATGTTTGTGCTGAAAACAAATTTATTTTGTTGTTGAAAGGGCAATAAATATATTATAATAAATTTCCTGCTATACTTTATAAGTTCAGATTATATTGAAGATAATCATCGTTTCTCACCTAATTAATTTTTGTATTATCACCTTTGCAATGCTGTATCTAATTGCTCCGTCTCTTTAACTTCATTACAGCACTATTTTAGCATGATTGCAAAGTTTTTTTTTCTTTTTTAGAATAACTTTATTATAAAACCTAATGCATCAGGAAACATTCCTGTTGCATGATTAAGAGAATTGTGTATTTTTATAAATATAGTGATTTTGAAAATAAGATTGAAATCAAATAAACGGGTTGTCGTTAATAATCTTATATGTATTAGAAAAAAAATTTTGATTGGTCAAATACATTTTAGGTAAAACTAGACTGTTTAAAATAACTTGTTATGACATGCAATCGCCTGACTAATTTTGATAAGTGCAGCTTTTTGTCATTTTCCGTTTGGGGGGTTAAGGGTTTGTTGCGTAGTTTTGATTCTTTTTTATGATATTTCGAGGATAAAACTCTTTGTTGTTAGGTGTTTAGTTTGATGAATGCATTTAGAGTGATGATATCCTATGTTAGCTTGGTTGATTCGAGGTACGAATTTGATGATTTGTTGGATTTGTAGGGAAATAAATATGGCCATTGGATTATAGAGGTTGTGATCTATTGTTAGAATATTGTGTAAATTGATATTATTTTTATGAGTTTAATGCATTGAATTTCTGTTTGTGTCTATTCTTATTTTATTCTCAAATGGTTATGTATCTTGAGTCATTTTTGAACCTCCATGCTCGTTGCAAAGGTCCTGTATCGAACTTAGTTAAGGAAAGTGTAGGTAGGACTTTCGACAGAAGTAATATCTAAAATGATATATTTCATAGATAATGATGACCCAATTAAATGAGATTATATCTATATTGTTTCCTACTATTATGGAAATGGGCCTTAGTTTCCACCTTAGCAAATCTAGTTCTTTCTTTTTATTTCTTCAAAAATTATACTAGCCATCCATTTAATTGTACTATAGTTTTTTTATTATTTCAAATGGCTTCTTATAAATGCATTTATATTAGGATGTTTACATTTTATTACTTTAAATTGCTATTATAAATTGCATTTTATTATTTTAAATGCTCCTTTAAAAGCTTAGCTTCTCTTGAATTGCTCTTTAAATTGCATTTATATTTTTTTATTTCTTTCAAAAAATTATTTACCATATTTATTGCATTTAAATATTTCATAGTGATCCACAACCTTTTCAATAACAATTAATTACAAAATTTTAAAACTATTTAATAGATTTAAACAAATAATAGTCACATCTTAAGCAAATAACATGACCAGTTGAGCTCCGTTTAGAATTTTTTTTTTTTCCTTTTTTTATTCCACGATCTATTAGTCCTTGTTTCCTATCACGGAGTGATTTTGCCTAGCATTACATTCGTTTTGTTTCTATATTCGGGTCACTTCGGCTGATACCTAACTTTTCTTCTTCCGCCTCCGCTTGTCATCTTACGGTAGGTTATATTCTTACAATTATTTTATCCTCGTCAAAGTTTATAACAATTATCCTACAATTGCTTCTCTTCATTTTAATCTTTCTTCTTTCTCTCCGTCCTATTAATGTCATACTCCTTTCGCCCTATCATGATATTAAATCTTTTATTTCATAGTCGAATGGTTGAAATATCTATCAGAGCCGAAAAAATGTTTGTAAATTCATGCTGGTTGGAATCTCCATAGTGGTTGATAAAATGAGTAAATTGCTTACATTTGAAATGACATTTTCATCCAGGTGACTACTTTCATTGGTCTATTATGATTTCCCTTCTTTTTCTATTTCAATTGACTCTTACTCTTCTTGTTTTCTAAAAATAGGCAATATTTTTAATAATTTTATATTTGTCAAATATCTTTTAAATTCTATATTTGTATATGTGCACTATCTTCTTTTTTTTTTTAATTTTCATGTTGATATTTTTTATTGCTTTTGATTTTTTACTATAGTAAAAGATACAATATTTGATTTTGCTATATGTTTCTATAAGTATCAGTGTCGTGGCAATTGGTATTTATCACTCATTTGATTTCATTAGTAGTTTGGCTCTTTTTCAACTGTTGGAACATGATTTAAGTTTTCTTTATTGGTTTTAATGAGAAGGCAACCATTTTGTTTTTTTGCTTGGGCTATTTTTTGTATATTATGACTTTCTCATCAAACTTGAGGATATGTTTGATGTCATTAAAGCATTTAGTATTCCAAGTCATATTTATGACTATTCCACGGTATGGGCTCTTTCCACGGTTTCGAAGAAATCAAAAAATGACGCCAACTCTCTTCATCATCTCTTCCTAGGTTTGTTATCCCAATAAACGAATATACAAATATTATATGAGGAGCAAAATGCTTTTTATGAAAATCATAGACATCAAACTTGAGGATATTACTAAATTGTATATGTTTGACTTCTTCGCGGAGGTCATGAAAATCATGCTTTTTATGTCACAAAAAATTGTATCATTCCAAATTCTAAACATATATTTTCTCTAGTTGATGAAAGTCTTAAATATAAAATATAATAGCCAAGCATATTAATCAATCAAAAATTAGGGAATGAACATTATTATTTGATGTTGCTTTTGTTTCTAGACTTTGGAGGGAGAAGCCGATAAGTTGTTGCTTTGATCTAATTTGAATTCGAAAGAGGAAATATGAAATGATGAAGAGGATGTGTGTTTTATTGACCTTGATGTGGATTATTTTGATAAATTCAAAATTATTTCATTAATATTAGATTCAATTTTATACTGAAATGGTAATATTTTATATTTTTTGTTTTAAAGTTACAAATAACTGAATCATAAATAACTTATTATAAAATCTCTTCCTTTTTGAAAAATATTTTTTTGATTGATTATTACAATAATTGAATATCATTTGAGCATTTACAATCTAACAATCAATTAGATTTTAATTAAAATATTATTTTTAATTCAAATATGTTAAACACAACTTATTTTTCTCTCTTAAAAATTTAAAACGCAGAAAATTCAAAATATTTATCCAATTTTTTTCTTGATGGGCTATACTCTTATAAAATTTATTATTTTAATAATTATGAAATATTCATTGGGGTATAATGTATACATCACTATTATGTATGTAAACTAAAATTTTATAAACTTTTTATTTTTCTTAAATTTAAATATAAATCGCCGGGATTTAAAGTATTAATAATTTTCAAAATTTATCTCATATAAAGTGGATTATTGTATCATATTGATTACAATTATGATAAAAAAAACCCACAATTGATGTTTACTCTTATTCGAAATATATTATATTAGCAATTTTCTCATTGGTAATTAATTTAATTTTAGAAAAAAGAAAAAACTAAAATTTATAGCTTTTTTATTTACTTGACAATTTAATAGTATAATTTTATAATTTTACTTGGAAAACTAAAATTTATTAAATTTGTTTATTTTAAGTAAAATCGCTGGGATAAAAGATAAAAAATTTTAAAAATATCTATATAAAGGAGGATACTGTGTCATATTGATTACAATTATGATAAAAAAAAATCAAAAATGAAGTTTACTCTTATCGATTATATTTATTACCATTTTTCTCATTGGTAATTATTGATTATAAAATTATTTGTAGCATTAAAATTTATAAAATGAAATATATTTGGGAATTAAAAAAGTAATTATATTTTATCTGACATGTTATTATGTTATTATTTTTTTTTATTTATTATTATGTTTAAAATTTATTACGTGCAATTGTAAAGACTTATAAATTAAAGATAAAACCTAACTTTAAAAAATTATATAGTTTGTTTATTAACTAATAAATTGATTTAATACCAAAATATTTCTTGAATGATAAGAATATCCATATCAATATAAAACTATTTACGTAATCATGGTATTAACTTATGTAATTTAGGTTTTATAATGTATTTTTAAATGACGTTTTTTTTCATCTTAATAATGTTTGCATATTTAAAATATTTATAATATGAATATTTTTTACTAAATTTATAGTTTTGTTGTCATCGCTTGCATTTTATTTGCTTGGGCAGTTTTAATAGTTTATATATGCAATGATTTCATTACAGCTTTTGTTTTTATGTGGTGCTCCTTTATTGTCTAAATCTGGAACTTCCTGACGATACAATCATGAACCTTATCCGTCCATTAGGAAGTTCTCTCCTATCTTCTTCATTTGGGGCATGAAAATTTATCAAAATTTCGTAAATTTAAGGCAAATGAGAAGTAGATAAGCAACGTGGAAACAATATTTTTTGATAAATTTATAATTATTTTATTTAAATATTCTAGGACTTTCTAATTATGGATTTGTTGAAACCGTTATAAATTTTATAAAAGTGGAATTAAAACTTTACTAAGGAATAGTAAATTTTTTAAAGTTTTTATATAAATTAGTTTTGTTGCACAATTTTTTTTAAATAATAGTTAAATAAAATTGTAGCTATAATTTAAGAAATTAAATAGTAAGAATGTTGTTGAAAATAGAATTTGAATTCTTTGAAATCACAAGTGGAATTTCTTGCCTATGTTTTTTGTAAACTAATATTTAGCACAAACCATATGATAGGTGAATGATTTAAATTTAATAAACATAGGCTGATTAGCGGCTATAGTCGATTATATTCTAATTTTATATTTTTAATTTTTCTTTTAGGAACATTTTTTATAGATATATGAATCTTCTCTTCCCAGTCGTTGATGAAGTTCGGTATTACATAATTGAAGATAATTAAATGATTTCTCATCATAAGGATATTATGAAAAATTCGGCATCTAAAGTTGACAGTTAACATTCAATAAACGAGGTTAGATGTTAGTAGTTAGGTGACGATAGTTTGATTGTCGAATTTTGGGTGATATTGGAGGTCATTTTACTAATGGAAGGTTGATCTGGCAAACTGCAGCAATCACTGTGAAGTGCGATGTAGGTCTCAGCTCTTCAGCTCTTCAAATTGCATACTCAGAAAATGAGGTCATGTGTATAATTTTCTGAGGGTACTTTATAATTTTAGATAGAATCTAATATACTCTAATCAAACGATAGTATTATTCACATTTGATCATAGATCATTTATTTAATTTGGTATTTTAATAACATATAATTTTTGAATGATCATAAAGTTCATTGGACTTTTCTAGTCAAAACTTCAACATATACAAGGGCGACAAAATTTGGTGAATAGCATAAGAGAACAAGGATGATCTTACATTAGAAATAGTGGTTCTTTTTAGGACGGTTGTATTGTTTTTGTAAAGTTAAATTGTAAAGGCGTTGCCGACCTGCCGCGGAAAAACTTTTTAAAGATGATATAAAAAGACAATCAGGTTTCCTAACATTATACTATTTCTCTGAATCTAGCTAGTGAAAAATATAGTGATCAAACATAAATTATATTATGATTTGAAAATGCGATTATAGCAGCGATGATAGCTGATAAAGAAGACACTCAGGCTCCTAGTAGACTTTCAAATTATGTATTCCAGAGAGTTGTGAAATTGGAAAATAAAACTATAAGATTAGAAGAGCATTTCAACTACATTATTATCACACAAGACAGTAGATTTTTTCTTGCAATATTATAAAATTATTAAAAGAAAATAAAATGGAGTAAAATTTTTATTACTGGTTGAAGAAAGTGACCTTTCACATACATTTTGAATTTCAGCTAAAAAAATTAATTAAATCATCATAATTGATTAATTTCTGATTTGTATATTGAACAAAATTTACAGACTTGTGTTTAAAGAGTTTAATTTTGATGTTATTTTGCAGATATCAAATGTTCAACAATTTAATAATTGATTTTGAGACTTAATTATAACTTATTTTCAAGAAATTAATGATAGAGGAATTACGCAGTTTATGATATCTATTTAACTAATTGTATTTCAAATTTAAAAAAAAGAACTATGAGGTAGCTGTTAATGATGATTTGAGTTGTTGGAAACTCCTAACAGGATTTGCAGAAGAAGCAGAACTATTCAAATGCATCATCATTGATCCAACAACCCACATTTTAATCTAGTTTTGTTCACCTGCCACATCAAACAGATCTGTTGCATAACATCCTGTCTACCTTGTTTTTTAATGAAATCTCTTATTGAAAGATCTTTCATTTTTTTGTTTCTTTCAAGAAATTATAAATTGACAAAACACCACTTACCATGTTTCCCTTTGATATAGAGACGAATGTTACTCTGTTTAAGACTTTGTATAGTCCTTTGAGCTATCATTTAGTATCTCATAAATAGACACAATAAGTTTGCCAATAAGGTGATAAGGTTAGCTCATGTCCTCCTCGATGGTTTTGGGGCTCGTAGGGCTATGCCCTAGGGCCACCTCCCCCGTCTCTTACAGCGAGATCAGGTTCATCTGTTTAATTTTTTTTAGATTGATCTTTTCCCTTTCTATTGGGCTATTGTTTCTTCTCTTTAGGTTTTTCCGCATCTCTTATCGTGATTTCAATTTCTGATCTCTCCCTTCTCCTCTTCTTCTCAAGAAGCTCTAAGAGGAAGTATTCTCCGAGCCTCTCATCCAAGATTTCAACAATATCACTTCAATTCTTTGATATGATCAAGGCCCTATAATGCCATTAAATTATTAAATAGTTATTTTTCAAAATTTATTAAATAATTAGATAAATAGAGATCAATTTAGGGTAATTAATGGGAGTTTACTATTTATGATATGGCAGCATAATAAGAATGTCCACTTAATAAAATATGATACATATATTATACTTTCAACATGAGGGCTGGGGACCTCTTCGAATGACTTTGGTAGTTAGATTCGTGGACTTGGAGATCTACCAACACCATTAAAAAAAAAAAAAAAAAAAAGAATTGGTGGACATTAAATAAATGCTATATATATATATAATTATAAAAAAAAAAACCTTACATCTTACAAACACTAAATACAACTTAAAAACAACTACATAAAACTTTAATCCACATATTCATTCATACAAAAACTACATCTCAATCCCTAAATTTTCTACAAAAAACACTATTCTCATAATTCCATAAATAAAACATACCAAAACCCCAACACTATAACAACCATTCAAAAACCCTCCCAAAACTACCCACATCACCAAAACCTACAATAAACACTACCCTCAAACACACACTTTACCAATAAATAATAACCCTTCCCTCCCCCCCACCCCAACACCCCACTCTCTTTACCACTCCAGGATATCTATCCCCCATAACTCACTTATAAAGCAATATATTATGTAACAGAAATCCCCCTCCCCTCCCCCCCCCCCCCCCCCCAAATATAGATACCTCTATTAATTCCTCCCCACATGTTGTGTGTTACCACAAATCTCCTATATGCCCCACACCTATACACGCACACGCAATCTCAGTGTCCCTCTGTCTTCCACTTCTCTCCTGTTGTCCTACCCCACCTATCATCCTACCTCCAATCCCAACACAAAAATCAAAATACAATACATTTCACATCTCTCTCTCCAAGCGCAACTGTGAGCACACAACAACCAAAAGACTAGCTAGATAAGAGATACTCACACTCGCCGCACATATATTGTGTCTCTCCCCATAGATATATGCCCCATGCTGTCAGCACTCGCTATGTGATAGAAGAGAGATAGACTCTGTGTCCTCATTAATCTCAATGCTGTGTGTTGTCGCTGTGTATCGCCAAATATCGTGTCAAATTAACACCGCATTAACCTCACATTACCCCTATACCCTTGTATACATAGATCGTCTCTTCGAGAATGTCATGATATACTCGCTCTATACAAGAAAGAGAATTACTATATCTCATGTTTTTAGATGTGTCTATTCGCTACGCGCTCTCTCTGTGTGTAGATAGATAAGTATAACGATCTCAGATGATATCATCCACCTCACTGATGATTATAGAGATATAGAGATAAGTGTGTAGAAATAATAAGATCGTTTGATCATCTCTCGCGCTCGGTGTGTAAGATATGTTTAGTGTGATGCTTGTGTTACTAGGTTGTGTGTGTCAGGTGGGTGGATCACACCAAGAGATATATAATAGAGACTGTAGATATAAAGAGAGATTTGATTTTCATAGAGACTCAAGTGGAAGTGGTGGCATTGAGAGAACATTATGACTCTCGCACCGTTTCTCGCCCCCCCTCTCGCCCCTAAAGATAATAGAGTGAGTGTGTGTTGCATAAACAAAAGTTAGAGTTTAACAAAAATTAGAGATTATAGGTTTGTTTGTAACAACTTTCTTATGGTTTTCTAAAATAGCTTTTAATTACAAAAAATTTATTTTAAAAAAAATTTATACTAAATATACTGTTTGCTTAGAATATCAAAAAAGCTACCACCATATTTGAGGCCAAGTTTTCTTATGTTTCTACATGGTGATTTTTTAGTAAAAAATATTTCTAAAACTACGAAAAATATAGTGATCAAACAGCTGTCCCAAGGAATTTTAATGAGCAGTATTGTTATTGAAGATAAGTTAACATTTATATTAATATTATTGTTTTCAAAAAAAGTGTGAGTAAAATGGCTTAATTTTTTTGTATGTTATTATTCTATGTACAATATATAAAAAATTAGTGCTTCAAGATTATATTTTCTATGAAATATTACCATTTCAATAATTTTGTAAGCACTTTTAATTACTAAAATTAATTGTTATTTAGTTATTTTAAATCCTTTGATATTAAATTTCACCAAATCTAATTAATTGGACCGTGGAATTTACGGTTTGTATAATTTCATTAATATTTGCAAATTTATTATGATAATAATTAATGGATGAAGTAGGATGGCTTCTAGAGTACTGTTCTAGAAAGAGTGATGATGATGTTGAATCTTGAAGCTGGTCGATTGAAACTTTTGGAGCAACTTTGTTTGAATATTCTAATGAGTTTTTTTTCTGGTATATTCTAGGTTATATTAACATAGTAAGATGGAATCAAGATCATTTTGTGCGATTAGTAAAGTCTCATCAAACAAATTATAGCGAGCTTTGTAGTAATTCTAATGAGATATCAGATTTTTTTTTTTTTTTATTTTGTCAAGTGTTTGACAGTTTGGGTGTTATACGAATCGGTGTCCGTGGACAGCAGCAGAGAACTCAATTCGATTTTGTGACTATGATTAGTAAAGCGCAATGGTGAACATAATGTGCTTTTGCTTTTATTACTGTCACAAAATTGAAACAGTTGTCTGTATCAAAATCCGCACGTAATAACTCCTCTTCTATTTAGTGTGGGGTCGATTTATGCATGTGCAGATATTGTTTATTAGTTGATGCCGGTGAGGAAGCTTCCTGGTTGATATTATTGTAAGCTAATTTAATGTAATGATTCATATAAAAATTCACTTATAATTAAACTTTCAACTTTAAATAAAAACAATTTAGTGAAGAACTAAAGAGATTGAAATATTTGTTGAATTAGCAAATAGCAAAATTCAGTGTTGATTAAATGACTTTAGAATTAATTAGGAAGCTTATCCAAGCTAACACTATATAGAAGCATAACCAAAGCCTTTATGAAGGAGTGGATGGAATAGTACAGTATTTGAATGGGAATGTAAAAAAATCTCAATGCCATGAAACTATTGCATAATAATAATAAAAAATAGTGAAATTTTTTCAGACGAAGAGGGTTAGGGTTAAAATACAGAGTGAAGACGATTAGTAATAGTAATGAATGAGTCATGATGTTATATGAGTGCTATTATATTTTGCGACTAATTATCAATATTGGACACAAACTAATAAATAACAATTCTTAAATGCTATAGATTTCCTCTATTTCATCTAGGAGTGTCATGTCGAGTGATGGGTCATCGGTGTTCGGTAGAACCCGGGGAATTGACCCGGTTCAAACGGGTCGATCCTATCCCGGACCCGGGTAGGTTCAACAAGTCGGAAATCCGAACCCGGACCGACTGGCGGTTGTCGGAGTTGACTCGACTCGACACGGAAAGGACTAGCTGCAGGCCGGGCGCGAACGGTGGGCGGTGGGCTGCTACTGACTTGACGGACGCGAGGTTGGCTCGGACACGAGCTGGCTGGGCGGTGACGAGCAAGCAGGTGTTACGAAGCTCGCGGGGCGACTTGCGCGCAGGGCTGTCCCTGGGCCGCAATGGGCGGTCGTGCTTGGTAGCGTCGGGCACGTCTCGGCAGGCGCCTAGTGAGAGCTGCTCGGGCAGTCAGACAGGCACAGCGGGCAGGGCGCCGCGGGCAGGTCTCCGCACAGCCGGGGTAGTCATTTTAAAACGGGTTTTTCGGGGTTGCACGGCAACCGTCGGGTCAAACCAACCCGCTTTCAAATAGAGTCAAAATGCGGAACTCGAACCTGACCCAGTTTTCAAAACGGGTGCATCTACCGAAAATTTTATGGGTGGATTTTCATGTCGTGTCAAACATTGACTACCCCTATTTCTTCACTTCGACTCTCTTCTAACTATGGAATTATCTCTTAAAAAACACTCTTTCCTCACTCTTGTCTGAATCGACCTCTTTTAAAAATTCTCAACTCTCTTACACACGGCCCCCCCCTCCATGGTCCTCATTTGGCTCCTTCCATCCCCCATGCTCCATCTACCACCTACCTACCTGCTCAACCCGCAACCTCCCCCAATCTTCGCTCACCAGCTTCATTAGCACCAGCACCCCCACCCACTGCCCCATCTCTCAACCACCTACATCTTCACCATAACTAAATTTCTCGGCATCAAAATTTTCTTTTTATTCTATCAAATATAGCTTTTCTAATCATATTTATAGCCACTTTATTTATGTTTCTTATTATGATTTTATGTATATGTGAGTTGAAACTATTTAAACACCTGATATGTTTAGTTAGACTTTTTATCAATCAATTTGAATTTTGCTGCGCTGCTTCAATTCACAAATTCTTAATTCATTTATGAAAATTTGAGATTCAAATTTTAAAACACAAATTTCCGAGAAGGAAGGAAGACTTTATAAAATTTTTTTTCTTTGGTGGGAAAGGGCCCAAAAGATTCGATTAAAATAGTTATATAACTTATCCTTAGGTCCTGATTTAGACTTTAAGTAGATCATTCTGAGACTTCAATTATTACAAAGATGTGTTTTTTTTATTGGTAGCATTAAGCGAAATTTCTCTGCGCTTCCTTCTTGCTTAGGGATTATATTGGATGAAATTTGTATATAGTATTATTATTTGAGCAGAATAATGTATTATTTTAATTAATATCAATTAAAAGAAAAGAAATTAATATTTTACATTATGAATATTTTCTTAAAATTGTTGATTGTTTCAAACTAAAAAATCATAGCTTTTTTATTTGCTTTTGCGTTTTTTATCAGAAATTTGACGAAATATAAAAAACAAATAAAAAGAAGAAAATGGTTTTTGCCTATAAAATTATAATAATCAAAGTTGGCTGGAGTTTTAGGCTTTTTGTGGGACGGTTTTTTTTCTGCTTTTTAAATAATTTTTTTAATATAAAAATTAAAAAATTTATATACAAAAACTGCCTTCAAGAACGCAGTAGAAAAGTTGCCAAGACGAAACCTTAGGTCATCAACAATAAGAGGTATTGAGTTCGCAATTTTATATATATATGTTGTGTATAAATTTGTTCTTAATTAATTCAAATATAATAATAATATTAATATATAATCAAGCTTCTCACGAAATTCTTGAGGAGACAGAGAAATGGTGGAATAACAGCATGAGAAATCAAGGAATGATATCTGCATTTAGGCTTATTCAGTCACTTGGAAATGATCTTGTCTTCTAGATGCTTTTAATTTTGGGAAAAATAGCACTTCCAAGTCTAAGGCTTCATTTGGGACGCTTTCATAAGCTTTTAGTAACCAATTTATTTTTTTTACTAGAAGCTATTTTAAGAAGCAAGTAAAGAAAGCGTGTTCCAACAAAAACCTAAAAGGTGTCCCCCCACCCCCCACCCCCCCCCCCCCACCACCCCCCCCAGTCACACCCCCCCAACACACCACCACCCCCCCAAACCACACACAGACCAATGATTACCATTTTATTCTTGCATATTTAAAATAATCGATAATTCTGGTTTATGTTTCTGCAAATTAATATTAATGGTTCCTTTTCATACTTTTAAAATGTTTTAAGCATAAGGGTGTTGTTTTTAGTAGCAAGACTATGCAATAGCTAAGAGATAGAATTTAGTAACATGTTGTTGATTGTGAATAAAGTAATTTTATAATTTTTTTATTTTTTTTAACTAAATAAAGTGCTTCATGTATAGAATCTCCCAATAGGAGTTTGTATTAAGAAATCTACATGTATAGCGAAAAATAAAATCGAGTTGAAAAGCATCAAGTATTTGTTTACATAGATTTATTGGAGCATAGGCTTCAGGTTTTGTTTGGGAATTTTTTTACTAATTCCTTGAAGCAGCTGTTCTAATACAAAATTTTTTTATTTTAATACTAAAAATATTATTTTAAAAAATAAGAATAAAGTATCCCAAACACAATCATTCTCTTAAAACACCAATATATATAATCATCAAAGCGTTTAGATATTGGAATGTTGCAAAAGTGGTGAATATCATCTGATCACACCAATAGGAAAGAGTATTCACATTAGAATTTAATTATATATTGTTTCGGAATGGATGTTGATACATCATACAAAATTATCTTGAGTAGGGCACTAATCTCAAATCAAAATCAAGTGGAAACTTCGAAATCAAATCAAGAGCATTCTGAACTCCGTTTTCAGCAAACTTACAGTCGAACTGAGCATCTAGAAATACAACCAACGACAACCAAAATTCGCTACCAATCTGAGCACATATGCGTCCAAATAAGGACCCCAAGCTCTGTTAGAAGGTTCAAACCACAATTTGGATTACGAAACGGTATTCTAAATATAACATGCTATAGTCAAATACGGCAGCTCGTACGAGTCGATCCATCGAACCCAAGATCACTGAATTCCGACATCACTACGACATTCAAATGTCAGATCACGGTTTAATGAGCAAGGATTCAAGAAAGTCGGCCGTCACATCCAACTCTAACTCCCAAATCTAACCTTGATCCTCACCTATTTACGGGCCATGCCACATTCCAAAAATCTATAAATAGAGCCCTACTCTCCTCTTGAAAAGGGACCATAAAACCTAAGGAAAGATAGAGAGACAGAGATGCTAGTCCTGATCCATCGCTCATATGCTCTAGGACACCCTCGGGTCACCCCAAAGTCTAGCCGGAACACACGCCGGTCCTCCCGGCGAAGGCTAGCGAACCACGCTAACGCGTTGCACTGCCCGCTACCACCGCCTGCGCCGTGTGATCCACGGACCACGCAAAGCGTTTGCTCACGCCGAACCACCGATAAAGCCGTTGCTCCGTACGAAACCACACGCCCTTTACGCCCTGTGTCTGCCAGCCGGACCACGTCACTAGGTTCCCACTTGTCTTTCAGGATCAATCAATCAATCCAATCAATAGTCAATGCAATAATCGATGCAATAAACAATATTAAAGAAAATCTAGAAACAATCATATCAATAGTCATACACGTATCAATTCAATCTATCAATTTCAGACAAATCAGAAATCATACGAAAATCGGGCAGCGTAACGGCAGTCGGTCAAATTTACACAAAAATCCTGCAAAAAAGAAACGATTTCCAAATTCTACCAAATTACAATAGAATATCTATAACATCAATGCAAGACTTTTATTCTATAGAAACCAAGTCAGAAAACTTCCTGATAATTTTCTATTCAATTAAAAGCGCGTAGAACAATTCCAACCGGAAGAAAATTCGTAGAATACAGTCAAATCGTGTAGAATAATCATATCTATAACACTCTAAAAGTTGTGCGGTGAAAGTCGTGTCAAATCAAATTCATGTCGAAAAGTCGACTACGAAAACACAAAACAGATCTCAACTCGGTCAAAAATCAACTCTTCTTTGAAAACAGAAATAGGATTCGGAGTCCTTACCACGAGATCTTCACTTTTCCCAACAGCAGCGTCGGACGAAAAGCGCTCCGCGGTCTCCGAAAACCAGCTTTTCTCTATTTCCTTTTCTCTTTCTCTCTCCTCAGATATTTTCGTTTTTATAAAATGATTTTTCTCTCTCTCTCAAAACGAGCTGATTTTCTTATATCTGTGAACTGATCGGCCAGGCCGATATTCACATCGTCCCGGGACGATCAGACCAAATCCTGATCGTCCTGGACCTCACCCAGGGCTATTGTCTGGCCGATAATTTCTACAGTACAGATCGGCCTGGACGATCTCACGATCGGCCCGGACGATCCTGTCCAGAAATCATCCAGAAAACACTCCAGAAATCAGCTGTTTTCCATGCACTGATCGGCCTGGACGATCTCAACTTCGTCCTGGCCGATTCTGGGAGGGAAATCCAATTCAGAGAGGAACAGTAAGGGAACGAGATATTACACTTACCTTGCGTACAGCAAAATCCTCAACAGTCTCGACGAACGAAACGGACCCGCGGCTTCCCGAAATCAACTTTTCCTTTTTCTCTTTTTCTTCCTCTCTCCTCGGATCAAAATCTGATATTTTATAAAATTTTTCTCTCTCCTCAAAATATCTCATTTCCCTTAAGAAATGCTCAGATCGTCCTGGACGATCGCACTTCGTCCCGGACGATGTGTGCTCTGGAAAATCCTCGTCCAGACGAAATTTTCATCATCGTCCCCGGCGACAGTCCTCGGGAGAATTTTCGTCCAGACGATCCAAATTTCGTCCCGACGAATCATACAACCAAAACTGATTTTCTGCACAACCTGTACCGATCGTCCCGGACGATCCAACTTCGTCCCGGACGAACCTGGAGCAGAACTGATATTATAATCTCCCCAACTTAAAAAAAAAATGTCGTCCTCGACATTATCCAATCTAACCTCCGTCAAAACAAGTACGGGTACGACTGTCTCATGCCAGACTCCTTCTCCCAAGTGGCTTCCCGTGCAGTACGGTGCTTCCACTGGACTTTAACCATCGGAATCTGTTTACTTCGTAGTTTTCGGACGTCGTATGCCAAAATCAACTCTGGTTCTTCATTGTACGCCAGATTCTCCTGAATCTCAACCTCATCAGCAGATACCTTCTTACCAGAGTCTGATACCCACTTCCTCAAAGTGGATACATGAAACACATTATGCACGTCGGGCATCGAATCAGAAAGCAAAAGTCTGTAAGCAGCTTTCCCAATCCTTTCTAAATTTCAAAAGGTCCAACATACCTTGGACTAAGCTTGCTTACCTGACCAAATCTGCTCACACCTTTCATCGGGCTGACTTTGACATACACAAAGTCACCGACTTGAAACTCAACGAACCTGTGCTTCTGATTGTAATACTTCTGTTGACGGTCCTGAGCTGCTTTCAATCTTTCTTTAATCAAATTAATTTTCTGAACAGTTTCATCAGCAAAAGTGGCACCCAAAGTCTGTCTATCTCCGACCTCCGTCAGAGTCAAAGGAGTCCGGCACTTCCTGCCATACAAAGCCTCGTACGGTGCCATACCAATACTGGATTGGAAGCTATTGTTGTAAGCAAACTCAATCAAAGGGATATGATCTTCCCAGCTTCCTCCAAAATCTAAAACACAAAGTCTCAATAGATCTTCCAATACCTGAATGGTCCTCTCAGACTGTCCATCAGTCTGAGGATGAAAAGCTGTACTGAAATGCAGTTTAGTACCCAAGCCTTGCTGAATGCCCTTCCAAAGTCTGGAAGTAAAACGTCCGTCTCGATCAGATACAATCACGCGAGGCACACCGTGCAATCTGATAATCTCCTTAACATAAACCTGTGCCAAGCGCTCTACTGAATCAGTCTGTCTGATCGGAAGAAAATGGGCTGACTTCGTCAATCGATCTACGACTACCCAGATGGCATCGTGTCCTTGCCGTGATCGAGGAAAACCCATCGCAAAATCCATCGTCACCTCCTCCCACTTCCACTCAGGGATAGGTAACGACTGCAACAGTCCACCTGGTCGCTGATGCTCTGCCTTCACCAACTGACAGGCCTCGCATCTCGACACAAACTCCGCCACATCCTTCTTCATCCCAGGCCACCAAAATAATAGCTTCATATCAGCATACATCTTACCACTGCCTGGATGAATAGTATAGCCAGAATGATGAGATTCATACAGAATCTCCTGCCTCAAATCTCTAAATACAGGTACCCATAACCTGTTCTTGCAGAAAATAGCACCAGAATCAGAAATTCGAAGTTCAGGAGTTTTACCAGATCCAATCTGAGCAATCAACTTCGAATAATCAGAATCTGACTTCTGGGCTTCTTGAATCCTTGTCTCCAAATTAGACTGAATACTCATCTGAGCCAAATCCAACCCATTGGAGAGAATCACCTCCAACTGCAAGCGTTTCATATCTCGAATCAGAAAGTCATCGGAAGTAAGCTGAATACCTGATAATCCAGAAGACTTCCTGCTCAAAGCGTCCGCTACCACATTAGCCTTCCCAGGCTGGTACTGAATAGTCAGATCATAGTCCTTGATTAACTCGAGCCACCTTCTCTGTCTCAGGTTCAGATCCTTCTGAGAAAAAATATACTTCAGGCTCTTATGATCAGTAAAGATCTCACAACTGACGCCATACAGATAATGACGCCAAATCTTCAAAGCAAATACTACAGCAGCTAACTCCAGATCGTGCGTCGGGTAATTCTTCTCATGTGGCTTTAACTGTCTAGAAGCATAAGCAATTACCTGACCACGCTGCATCAGAACACATCCCAGTCCTTTCAGTGAAGCATCACTGAAGACCTGAAAACCTTCCGTACCTGACGGAAGTGCTAACACTGGAGCTGAAGTCAAACAGTCCTTCAATTTCTGAAAACTAGCTTCACACTCCGGTGTCCAAACAAAAGCTACTGACTTCTGCGTCAGTCTCGTCAGAGGCGTCGAAATCTGTGAAAATCCCTTCACAAATTTCCTATAATACCCGGCCATGCCCAAGAAACTACGTACCTCAAATACCGTAGTCGGCCTTGGCCAATCAGCAACCGCCTGAATCTTCTGGGGATCAACAGAAATGCCTTCTCCGCTAATCACATGCCCCAGAAAAGAAATACTCTTCAGCCAGAATTCACACTTGGAGAACTTGGCATACAGCTGATGCCGCCTCAAGGTCTCCAACACAATGCTCAAATGTCTGGCATGCTCATCCTCAGAAGCAGAATACACCAAAATATCATCAATAAAGACGATCACGAACTGATCCAGAAACTCCCTGAATACTCGGTTCATCAGATCCATGAAAATAGCAGGCGCATTGGTTACCCCAAAAGGCATAACTAAAAACTCGTAGTGCCCGTACCGAGTACTGAAAGCAGTCTTCACCACATCAGATTCCTTCACCTTCACCTGATAGTATCCGGATCGCAAATCAATCTTCGAAAATACTGAAGATCCGGAAAGCTGATCAAACAAGTCGTCGATCCGAGGCAAAGGATACTTATTCTTGATAGTGACCTTGTTCAAATCTCTGTAATCGACACACATACGGAGTGTCCCGTCCTTCTTCTTTACGAACAAAACAGGTGCTCCCCAAGGCGAAACACTAGGACGAACAAAACCTCTGTCAACTAGCTCCTGAAGCTGAACTTTCAACTCAGAAAGTTCTTTCGGTGCCATTCTGTACGGAGCTTTTGATATAGGAGCTGTACCCGGAAAAACATCGATAGAGAACTCCACCTCTCTATCCGGAGGTAAACCAACCAACTCCTCAGGAAAAACATCGGCAAACTCCCGTACCACTGGGATCTCAGAAACAGAACCAACCTCCAGGTTCAGATCCCGCACCGAAGCCAAAAACACTGGGTAACCCTTCTTCCACATTTTGCTCACCTCCAACGCAGAAATCAGACTGGAGAGAACACCTCGTAATCCCTGAAATACAACTCTCTCTCCAGCCACAAGCAAACTCACTTGCTTCTTCAGACAATCAATCTGAGCCTCATACAGACTCAGCCAATCCATGCCCAAAATTACGTCATACGAAGAAATCGGTAACAAAATCAGGCTTGACTTCCACTTCTTGCCAGCAATGTCAATCTCACAAAAACAAAACTTGCGGGCAATCAAATTACTTCCAGCCGGTAAAATCACAGAAAGAGAAATCGGCAACAAAACAGAATCCAAATGCAAAAGCTCAAAACAGCGCTCGGACAGAAAAGAGTGACTAGCTCCAGAGTCAAACAAAACACGACAGGACTGATCAGAAATATAAATCGTACCTGTCACAACATCCGGAGCATCACGAGCCTCCTGCTGACTCAGGCTGTAAACTCGTGGCTGAACTGGAGCAGGAGCTGAAGCAACAGAACTACTCTGCTCCCTCTGAACCGTAGGTGGTCTCCGTGGTCCAGAACTAGTACTACCACCTCTTCCAGAAAATCCCTCAGGGCGAGGAGGAACAGTCCTCGGTCTTCCTGCTGCAGAACCGGTAGGTCTAACAGAGCCCTCAGGTCGGAACTCAGAACGTCGATCAAATCCAGCCTGTGGACACTCTGCAATCCTATGTCCAGGCTGACCACATCTGAAACACAGACCAGCCATCCTATAGCACTGGCCATGATGTCGCCGTCCACAACTCTGGCACACAGGTGCCCCACTGACAGATCCTGAACTCGTCGTACTGGTAGCAGTACCAGACGATTCTCCACTCCTCCTGGAGTCAGATCTGTTGACTCCGGATCCAGAACCAGTCACAAATCTCCTCTTCCCAGAGGAACCACTGCCAGAAGCCTCACCGCCAAATCTCTTCCTACTCGCAGTCCACCGCTGCTGAGTAGCCATCAGATCATTCTCAATCAGACGAGCTCGCTCCACAAGCTCAGCGAAATCAGAAATGTGAAAAGGCACCAGGGGCTGCCTCAGACTATCTCGCAATCCCCTCAGAAATCTGTAGCACCTCTCAGCAGAAGTGCTCACTAGCTGCGGAGCATACCTGGCTAGTGCAGTAAACTCAGCCTCGTACTGCATCACCGTCTTGCTCCCCTGAACCAGTCTCAGAAAACTCTCCTGCATCTGCTGTCGTGCAGAAGGGGGAACAAACCAGTCTCGAAATACCTCAGTGAACTCGTCCCAAGTGATCAAAGAGTTCAGCCTACCCTGAAATCTGGCCGCCTGTTGGCCTTCCCACCAGTGCTCAGCCTCTCCATCCAACAGAAAAACTGCCAACGGAACTTTCCTATCCGCTGGACACTGCATCCCATCAAAAGTCTTTTCCAATCTCCTCAGCCACTCCTCGGCTGCTTTGGGCTCAACAGTGCCCTCAAATCTCGGAGGTTTCAACCTCAAAAATAACTGTAAATGTCTATCAATATCCTCTGATCTGACAGTAACAGCTCTGCTCTGAGTCTCGCTCATCATCTGAGCAACAAGTGTAGCAAACTGAGCAAGTGTATCAGCACCGGCCACTGGGGCTGTACTCCCCACTGGTGCTGCCTGACTGGCACTCTGCCCGTCTGTCATGTCTGGGTCTGGCTGATCCATACAAAAAAATTCAGAAAATCCGGAAAACTATCACAAAAACAACACGAAAACAACACAATAAAAAGCCAAACGACCCAAAACTACCCCTAGACAGACTCACTGATCACTTCCTATAGCTCTGTCTTACAATCCAACCAGTTTCCAAACCAGTGCTCTGATACCACTCAAAAGGCTTTGTCACGACCCGATTCGACGGGGACGGATCCCGCCCAAACCGGATCGCGACCAGCCTAAACAAACTAACCAGGATCTGGTTTGGGAATTGGTTTCGGAACTGAATCTTCCAAATAATTCTCAAAACGGCCAGACAAACACAGAACAACAGAGCTACTATAAATCACCAAATACAGCGGAACAAAACATCTATCTTGTCTTTTCCTCAAATACAATCATCTACAAATACAGTGCATGGCTTTTGAACAGAAAAAAAGACAGAACAGAAAAGCCATGACTGTACAAAAATCAAAAGGTACAACAAATACCTATACGAATCAGACTCAGAAATCTACTCCTGGACTTCCTTCCCTTTCCCAGAACCTGAAAACCACCAGAAAACAAGAGTGAGCTCAACAGCTCAGCAAAGCAACAAACCTCCAATCAAAACTTTCAGAATTCAAAACCAAACTCATCTGACAGAAATCAGATCAGAAATCGGAATAGAATCGTACAGATTGTCAAACCGGACATATCAGAACGAAACAGAATAGAATCAGAACAGATACGGACAGATATCAAATCAGAATCAGAGTCGTACGGATTCAGAGTACAAACAGAACATAATAAATCAACAGAGTCAGAATTATACAGAGTTATACGGAACAGAAATCGTATCAGAAACAGGACAGAATCAGACATATCACATTAACAAAATCAGAAATCAGAATTGCTTACCGAACAGATACTGAATTCGAAATCATATCAAATTAGATATCAGACAGATCAAATCATATCGTACGGAACTTATTATCGCTTACAGAACGGATACAGAAAGCAGAGTCAGATCAAATTAGATATCAGATATCAGATATATATTTAATAGCTAAATTCCCTGACACTGACTGAATCTCTTTGGATTCAGGCCCCTTATAACTCCCTTTGTGCTCACGGCACCAGAACAGATGTGCTTACAGCACCAGAACAGATTTCATCGGATCCGAAACAGAACAGATATCAGATTTTCAGATTTGAGCTCATTTCAGATTTCCCTGACACTTACTGAATCTCATAGGATCCAGGCCCCTTATAACTCCCTTTTTATAGCACATACAGATAGCATTTCAATTCAGAAGAAATCCGGGCAAATCAGAAATCAGACAAAAAATCGGGCAGCACAACGGCAGTAGACGGAATTTACACAAAATTTCCTGCAAAGAAAATTTACCAAATTCGCACAGAACGTAGATAATCATATTCCAGAACATTTATTCTACTGCACAGAGAATTTACGGATTCACAGAAAAATGTAATCAACTGAAAACGCTGCCGAATCAAAAATACCCGGACAAAAATCTTCGGAAAATAACCAAAAACTGCACACTCGGCACTTCAACAATATACAGAAAGTTACGCGGTAAAAACTGAATCAATCAAAAGTTACGGACGAAAATCGGTAACGGAAACGAAATCCGGACAGAAAATACCGCCAAACTCGACGGTTCTGAAAATTGAGAAAGGCGGAATGTGCCTTACCTTGCGTACAGCAAAATCCTCAACAGTCTCGACGAACGAAAACGGACCCGCGGCTTCCCGAAATCAACTTTTCCTTTTTCTCTTTTTCTTCCTCTCTCCTCGGATCAAAATCTGATATTTTATAAAATTTTCTCTCTCCTCAAAATATCTCATTTCCCTTAAGAAATGCTCAGATCGTCCTGGACGATCGCACTTCGTCCCGGACGATGTGTGCTCTGGAAAATCCTCGTCCAGACGAAATTTTCATCATCGTCCCCGGCGACAGGTCCTCGGGAGAATTTTCGTCCAGACGATCCAAATTTCGTCCCGACGAATCATACAACCAAAACTGATTTTCTGCACAACCTGTACCGATCGTCCCGGACGATCCAACTTCGTCCCGGACGAACCTGGAGCAGAACTGATATTACACGCACACACTACCTGCGTCACACCAAATCAGCGCCCATGCACCCTATCACACTCACACATGCTTCTGATCATGTGCTGCCTCACCCGAGCCCTTGCGCTCTCACCCGCAAGTTTTCTCGCATCGCTCGGGTTAACCAGATACGATTTAGTGGGTCGGATCAACGTGATAATCCGGAGGATCAAGTCTAGGTCAGAATTCCTTACCCGTTTGCAAAATCTGGTTCGACTAGGGTCAATTTCGGGTTGGACCCAAATCTGACCCAAAAAACCCGTTTTGACACCCTTAGCTATTATGATTTGCTCAGTATAATGAATTATTATATTACATTTGATAATTTTAAAAAGTATTTAATAAAAGAAATATTTAAAAATTTAGATTGATATTTGTGGCCTATGGAGTCGTTTTAGCTCATTGTTATTTTGCATTATATTTTTAGGGTTAGAGAAAGAGAAATTGTTCTTTAAATAGCATATTAAGGAATCTGATTTGAGTATGTAGATATTTTTTCTTTTGATTTTTATACAAACATGATTAGTATTTATTAACATATTAAGTAGTTTTTATTTATAGTTCTGCACTATGAATGTATATGCATTTTGATGATCAATGAAAAAAAGGTTTCTAGATGAGTTTATTTTAAAGTCTGATTTTATTACCATCTCTATATTTATTATTGTTATTAAGTTAATTTGAAAGAAGATATTTGAAAACTTTTCAAAACTTAGATCTTGGGATTCAAATGTTACAGCTCAACACGAAGTATGTCAGTCTAAATGGGTTGGATGTGATAGTGGCTAGGTAGCTAAGGTTCAAATGCAACGGTCTGACTGCATTAGTTGGGCGACGAAGGCTCGAGCGATGGTTCAACAATAGCTATTTGGCGGTAGTTTGGCATCCATAAATGGGAGAGTGTCTGATGATTGAACTTGGGTGGAGCTCTATGATTCTTTAAGCCTATGAGCTCTTTTAAATCTTAAGCCAAAGTTTCTCTTCATGTACAGAATGTAGCATATTATTAGATTTTTAATACTGACATGACATATAAATATGAAAAAAAATTCCAGAATACTCCATAAATTGGCATTTATTAATTTTTTTTAATAATACGGCATTTTTTTTAGTATTTAAGTGCCTTAATATTGTCAGAATTAAACGATATTGAGCTTGTTGGATTCATCTCATCAAAATGCTTAATTTGACTATAAGCATGCCAAATTTAAAGTTCATTTGATCATCTAATTTATATTCCTATAATTTTAATTACGTTTCAATTACTTGATTTGAGTTCATTTGGGCTTATATCAAATTACTTTTGGTGTTAATGGATTTGTCTGATCAAGATATTTAGTTCGATGGTAAGTTCACTAAAATTCAAGTTCAAATAGCTTTTAATTTAATTCAAATATGCATTAACCTTCGTGTCTAAGCGAACTAATTTTTATGATACATCCTATAGGCAAATACATAAAAATTTATAATATGTGTTGCATGCTTGAACATTCACATTGTTATAGAGATATAGAGTTTAGTGTCCTAGTTTTTTACGAAGATCTAACACACATACATATAAGAGTGAGGGTGTAAAAGTAAAAAAAGACACTAAGATTTTTATGTGAAAAATCTTGAAAGTGAGAAAAAATCACAAAGCCTAATCATATTAAAATGATTGTACTAGTGTTCATAGTTTATTATAAATGATGCTCTTCCTCAGGGGAAGGCCTTAGCTGAATATAGAAAATATATATCATTATAGAGCACATTACATGATTAGAGTTGGAAGAATCTAATGACATAAGATTTATTCTCAAATGACTTATTTTGATGTCACTAAGTTCGTCTCATTGAGATGCTCATTTTTAACCATAAGTGTGCTGAAATTAAAGTTCAATGATCCAAAATCTAATTTCAAAAATTACTTTGAGATTCCTATTTAATCAAGATATTTTTGATGAAGTATCAATGTGTATCTGAACTTTTCATTAATATATATCAAAGAGTTGAAGGGGAGATGTTGGCGTCTTATGCTGATAACCTAACTAAAGAATGTATATGCTTATAAAAAAAAATTGCGCATCATTTTTTCATACATAAATGCGCGATACATGCAATGATTTTGTACTTTATAATTTATTATAAAGCATAGATGAAATAAAATAAAGAACTAATCTTTGTCCACAGCTCGGCCCATTTTCAATCGTGGGGAGCATACGAAATAAAAATAAAAGAAAATTTCCAGTAAATCCATTCATCGGGTAATGATTTCCCCTCTGCACTCCGCACCTAATAATCTCTCCTATTCCTGGCGGCTATGATTCGGCCTAACGTTTCTTCTTCCATTTTTATTTGATTTAGTTTTTCTTAGCGACTTTTCCCGTATTCTATTAAAATTCCGTTCTGTCCTCCAAAAATCTAGCAGAATGAATATTCAACGCGCTCCAACGCGGTTATTGGCCATCTATTCTTAGCTTGCAAGGTAATTCCTTTGTGCAATTTATGAGTTTTTTGAAGCTTAGGTCTTGAAGGGGACTTGTTTGAATTAAGATCTTGGTTTCGTCCTTTTCTTCCTTTTTTTCCAGAAATATTGGAGTATCTTTGGTATTTATTCCGGTTGGTTGATTCGGCTGTTGAGAAAAGAGCGAGGTTTGGATCTGGATTTTCTTGATATTTGATTATCTCTTGAACGAATCAAAATAAATTTTTTTTTTTACTCAAATTCCTTCAATCAAGTCGAAGGAAAAGATGGGAGCTTGCTGCGGCAAAGGGAAGGAAACTAGACCAGCATCAAATGTATATTCCTATCAGAGGCCACGGCCGCCGCCACAAGCGGTGAAACCCTCACCACCGCCGCCAACTTCTTACCGGCCCGAGGCTCCACCAACGGGAACTCGTCATTCTCCACCTTCTCCACTAAAGCCAAATCCACCAGTTCCATCACCTAAGCCTGCCCTAACCTATGATACAATTCTTGACAAACCATTTGATGATGTTAGACGCAACTATACTCTTGGCAAGGAGCTTGGCCGGGGCCAATTTGGTGTCACCTACCTTTGCACAGAGAATTCCACTGGTCATTCTTATGCCTGCAAGTCCATTTCGAAACGCAAGCTTGTGCATAAAAATGACAAGGAGGATACCAAGAGGGAGATCCAAATCATGCAGCATTTGAGTGGGCAGTCAAATATTGTAGAATTCAAGGGTGCATATGAGGATAAGAATTCAGTTCATCTTGTGATGGAGCTATGTGCAGGTGGTGAGCTTTTTGATCGGATAATTGCGAAAGGGCATTACACGGAGCGCGCAGCTTCGAGCATATGCAGGGATATTGTTAATGTGGTGAATATTTGCCATTTCATGGGTGTGATGCACCGGGATCTTAAGCCCGAGAACTTCTTACTTGCAACAAAAGATGAAAATGCATTGCTTAAGACTACTGATTTTGGGCTCTCAGTTTTTATTGAGGAAGGTGCTATGTCTCTCCCCTAAAAAGTAGTAAAAACTCCATTTTTACTTGCATATTGTTGCCTTATTACATTGTTCTGGTAGCTCAACAAGAATTTATGCTTTGCTTTATGGAGATTGAAAATTTTAATCATCCTCAACATCATACAGCAGGAGTACTACTCTTTTTTATTATCCCTTTTAAGGTGTATTACTTTTGAACAAATGCTCGTCTAGGGCAAATTATGAGTTATGTTAAGTAAAGCTGCAAAAAGGGTAACTGAGCAACGGACTAAGGCTGATTTTTAAGCCCTAGAACAAGTTTCACTTGCCTTTTTCCTGATTTATATTAAGCATCTGAACACATGATATTCTTTTTGTATGGGTATTTCATTTAATGCAACCTTATCCTCATATGTTGATGATGTATTATTAGTGGATTATGAACTGATAATCTTTCATTCTGTGTACTAGTGTGAATTTTAGTTTTCATTGTTTATTTTTGTTATGAATAACCAGTTAAATGGATGACTAATTCTCACTTAAATAAAAAATATATCAGATAATCTGCATGGATATCTATTATCTTCATTCTGCCTTCTTGATAGAATTGATGCCATAGGAATTTGTCAATTCTATATGAGCTTAGATCCTCTAAGTTTTTTGGCAAATTCCTGGTAAGTTAGAGATCAATATGAGCTATGGTATGGTTTTTATCTTCTTGAGTTGAGGAATCTTATTTCCTTTTTTAGCTTGTAGTTCTAGTTTGATGCTTTATCATATTATTTTGTGCTGCTTTGCTTTTACTGGCAAACCATGAGCCTTTCTTTTGGTTTTGAAGGCTTAAGTTGCTATATGAACAAGATAAATGCTGTTGAATCCATTCAAAATTATTGCATATTTGCATCGCCCTGTTCAATTCTTGATTAAGATAAATCAAGAGAAGATTGCTAGAATACTTGAATTCCTTGTTTGTTTTGTTTTGGAGGCATTTCAATATCTCAATGTAATTTAAATGTTAAATGTGGACTTGATCTTCCCCCGGATCCTATAGATCCAAAGTTCACGCTTTGGGATTAAGGAGATTTTATGTTCATTTTATTGTTATGAAAGTCCATTTTGCTTGAAATTAGTGAGTCTTACATGAAGTTTGAGAAGCTGTAATACAAACATATTTAAAGTTTAAAGATATTGCTCTCACATATAAAGCTCAAGAGAAAACTTTCAACCTCCAAGCAAAGTAATATATCTTTCATTGAATACTTGAGGCAATGAAGGTTTTCTAATTAGAGTCAGATTGCAACTATGATCTAAAAAGAAATTTAATGAATGATGGTGTAGGGATTATAAATTAAATGTTGAAAAGGAAAGGATCATTGAGTTTCTTGTAACTTTTAATATACAATTTGATCAAATTCCAGATCTTAGGCAAGGAGATCATGCCCTCTCTTTAATGAAGCAATGAAGGTTTTCTAATTAGAGTCAGATTACTGCTATGATCTGAAAAGAAATGTAATGAATGATGGTGTAGTGAATCTAAAGTAAATATTGGAAAATAGGATCTTTGAGTTTCTTATAACTTTTAATATACAATTTGATCAAATTTCAGATCTTAGGCGCGGAGATTAATAAAACAACCCCCCCCCCCCCCCCCCCCCCTCACACGCACATACCGACGTTATGACTTGGAGAAGGAAAAGTTGTAATGGAAGAAACACCCAGCTAAGAAGGGTCAACTATGGCAAAAATAAAAACTTAAGGCGGATGTCAGATGACCACTGATCCTTCTAAAATAATGGATAAAAATTCTACCAAAAAGTCAATTTATGATGCTACTACTGCAAGAAGAATGACATACTAAATAAAGTATTGAAAATTCAATGGAAAACCTCAAGGCTATGGTGGATACAAAGAAATCCATTCAAATGAACTTGCTCATTTCACAAAATTTGGAGGACTCAAGTCTGGATAAATTGACTAGCTAAGGAACCTTCTCAACTCTCTAGAAAAGCTATTAGGGTCATGATTTCTAACTCAAAAGGGTGACATTTCTAATCTTTGTGTTTTAAATGTCTCAAATATTTTCTCCAATACATGGGTAATCAACTCAAGTGTCTTTAACCTCATGAAAATTTCAGCCAATATCATCCAAACCAATCAATCCTAACATGGAGATAAGAAAATCAAAATAACCGATGACTCCTTTACCGCTATTTTAGGACAGGGAATTTTCTCGTACTTCCTTTTCTCACCCTCAATAATATTGGTGAGGACATCAGCAGGAGATTCCATAATGTCTATCATCGGAAGCAGCACAAAGCGATGGCCTCGATCAGAAGTCTTTATTTTTTATTTATATTTTGTATTGGTGTTTCTTTTATTAGTTGTGATGATTGTACTCATTATCTGTTTGTGTTTCAGTTGTAGCCCTGAGGGCATTCTTGTCTTTCTTTTTTAATTATTTGGAGGCCTATATATAAGGTCCTCATCTTGTATGATAGATATTGATGAATGAAATAAAATTTCTGTTTTCTCTCTAGAGCTTGTGAGTTCTTGAGTGGTGAAGTCCCAAGGTGTGGGCAAAGCAATACCCACCAGTCGACGGAAGTGTCCGGGGCTCGTGGTCTGACTCCTCCTCTTACTTCACCGTCGGCCTCCTTAATCCTCCTCACCCGTCGGCCGCCCTTCTCTCGCCCTTCCCCACAGCCGCCACATAGCCCTCTCCACCGGCCACACTCCCCACTTCCCATTAGACTGTCGACCTCCCTTTCCTTTCTACCCCACCGGCCAAGCCCTTTCTCTCCCAAGCCCACCGCCGGCCACATCACCTTCCCCCCCTCTTAATGTTGAGTTCAATCTTCATTAAGACCTTCCTAATTAAGCCTACATAATTTGGGAAAGATTTCATTCTATTTGAAATTCAAATTTTGAATTTTGATTTTTTTCCTAAATTAACCATGTTAAATTAGGAAAGTTTTTAAATTGAATCTAATTTAATTTTAAATTAGATCGGACCTTATTATTTCCTTCTTAATTTAGTTTCATGAATTAGGAATCCTTAGTAACTCCCACAAATCTCTCCCAATCCCATGCATGTCGTCGGCCCCTCCATGGGATCTCCGTCCTCTCTCCTTTTTAATCTCCCTCCACTTGAATTTGATTTTCAAATTTCAAATTCTTAAATCCCTTTTCCTATTTTACTAAAATCTGAAATTAGCTTGAATTTGATTTTCAAATTTCATATTCTTATATCCCTTTTCCTATTTTACTAAAATCTGAAACTAATTTCAGATTTTATATTACTTTCCCTTTCCAAACCCAAACCCTAATTCCACCAGCCCCTCTTCCCTTAGCCGCCCCTTCTTCCTTCCCGTCTCTTGGAAACCTTCTTGCATCGTGAACTACACTCCAAGAAAGAAGGCCTCCCTCCATCAACAATCCCCTTGATTAGTGCATGGCCAATTCGGATCGTGATTGTGGATTCCTCTACGACAATCAAAGTTAGTGGTTTGACTCTTGTTTACGTTGTTATTTTAAAGTGCTTGCAATTTTAGTTGTAATGGATTGCCTAAGCATCATTTGAAAATTTCATATTCTTAAATCCCTTTTCCTATTTTACTAAAATCTGAAACTAATTTCAGATTTTATATTACTTTCCCTTTCCAAACCCAAACCCTAATTCCACCAGCCCCTCTTCCCTTAGCCGCCCCTTCTTCCTTCCCGTCTCTTGGAAACCTTCTTGCATCGTGAACTACACTCCAAGAAAGAAGAAGGCCTCCCTCCATCAACAATCGCCTTGATTAGTGCATGGCCAATTCGGATCGTGATTGTGGATTCTTCTACGACAATCAAAGTTAGTGGTTTGACTCTTGTTTACGTTGTGATTTTAAAGTGCTTGCAATTTTAGTTGTAATGGATTGCCTAAGCATAGTTTGCTTCTAAGAGCTTTTTTGATTCTTCAATTTTGAGACGCCTTAAGATTAATTTTATCATTGCTACAACAACTTTTATTAATTTCTAAGAAAACAATTTCTGGTTTCACATCAGCATGGTTTGAAAAATTCACAAAAGCCATGAGTAGAATGGGATATAGACAAAGCCAAGGAGATCATGAAACACTTAACTAAACAGAAAGTGGCAATTCTTATCATTGTTTAAAATTGTGCAACATGAGGCTCACCTTGAGGCCCTTCTCAGCGCAACTCTGATGAAAAATGCCTCAAGGTTTATGCCTCAAGTTTTTTTTAATGAGGCATGCATCACCTTTTTGGCGTGAGGCGTATGCCTCACCCTATATAACTTATCTAAATACAAAACTAAGGCCCTGAACAAATCATGTCTTCATGCACCTTCAAGCTGCAACAACTTTCTCTCAACTCCCTCAACCTCCAGCCTGCTGACTTCTTTGCAGCTACCATCGTCGATCACTTGGAAGCCTGATAGTAAACACTTGTAGATCTCAAGTATTTCCTATCAATCTTCGGAAAACAGCGAAATTTTGTTCACAGATACAATTGATCCTCAATTCGAGAGGAGGATCGATCTCTCCCAAATCTCTAGACGCCGCTAGAGCCCAAAGAAAATCTTAATTCTAAGAGATCTCAAATTTCAGGCAAATTCAAGATGCCCTAACCCTAGGTAAACAAATTATTTATTATTTAATGCACGCAATTCAAAAGGAATTCTCTAAACAACCCCTACTTTTAAATTTCCCTCCAAACTCCCTTTAAAAACCTTCCCAAAATGATCCTTGGAATCTGGCGGCATGCGTGCCGTGTACAGGCAAGGCAAAGAACTCTGCCTGTTTCGCACGGGTCGGTCCCGCGTGGACTGGCTGGACCGGTCTAACAATACTTCCCTCCCAAAAATCCACCTTGTCCTCAAGGTGAAAATTTGCTCATGTTCCTGTGGAGGTGGCCATCCTTGAGCTGGCTGAAAAACCTTACTGAATAGCGGAATCAAGGGCTGCACTGCAAGAGAAACATCCCCTGTCTCCTCCCGTCTGATCACCTCCAGCCTATGTAGTCCCATCAGATAGTCTTCTCCTACCTCTTGTAAGCTCCTAACCATAGTCTTAAGTGATAACATGGCTTTGGATAGCCCTTCATCTCCCCTTATAATCACCTTTCTCCCATCCACCATTAATTTCATTGTGAGTTGCTTCCCAATTGTCCTTGCTTTCCCCCAAGTTTTGTAACTAATTCATCCCCAGGATGACATCAGTACTTCCCAACTCTAGTGGGAGAAAGTCCTCTATTACCTGAATTCCCTGGATGGTCAACACCACTCCTCTATAGATCTTCTGGCCTTTCTCCACATTCCCTGGACCCATCATCACCCCATAACAACCGGTGTTCACCAATTTTACTCCGAATTGGTCGACGACCTGAGTGAAAATGAAATTGTGGGTAGCCCCACTATCAATTAGCACCACCACCTCCTTGCCCTCTATCTCCCTCTTCACCTTCATGATATGATTCGTAGTGAATCATACCACTAAGTTCAGGGAAACCTCGGCCAGATCCAAATGTAACTTCTCATACATCTCTTCCTCTAACTCCCCCTTATCAGTTTCCTCGTCATCACAGACAGTAAGAACCTGAAGAGTTCAGTCCTCGCACCGATGTCCTGTTGTATACTTCTCCTCGCACCTAAAATACAACCCCTTTGCCCTCTTCTCCTATATCTCCTTCTCTGTCAGCCTCTTGAAACTTTTCCCACTCCCTCCTACTGACTTCTCCCTAGTGGTCTCATTAATGTTGTCTGATGCAACCCCCTTGGGTGCTAGAAGAGTGGTCGTCGTCTTGTAAGAACCTCCTGAGCTGTTGCTCCTGGCCCCCTTCTCCAGATTCTTCTGATTTTCCACCAACTGTGCCAACTTCATGGCCTCCCCCAAGTCACTAGGCATCAGAACTTTCACTGCCGCTCGGATCTCTTCCTTTAACCCCTTCATGAAGTTCCCCTCTAATACCGTATCTGATAATTGCTCCACCCTACTAGCTAGGTGCTCAAACTGCTCATGGTAGTTTGCTACTGATCCCTCCTGTGCCAGAGCAAAGAACTGCTCATAGAAATCTCCTCCCCGGTCGGTTTGGAAATATTTTATTATGCAGTCCTTGAATTCCCTCTAGTCTCTGATAGGTCTCCTCTGGTCTCTCCACTGGTATCATGACAGTGCCTTCCCATCCAAACATAGGCATGATGCTGTCAGCTTTTCCTCCTCCGTTAGCCCATTAACAACAAAGTATCTCTCCACCTTATAGATCCACTCATACGCATCCTCCCCCTCGAAGATAGGCATCTTCAACTTCCTCACCTTCTGATCTTCACAATTCCCCCTTATTCCTCCATAGCTTCCCCTCTCCCAAGTGCTCAACCCACCCCACATCTTCTGGTTTTCCCGTGCCCTGCCATAGCCCAAACCCCCTTCGAATTCCCCTCTTATTCCTTCAAAATCAGCACCTCGGCGACCATAATGTCCCTCCTGGCATTCCTAATCAGCTCCCCTTTGCTCCGTCCCTCCATACCCATGCCTTTCCCCATACCTACCTGCTCTATCCTCCCTTTGGAAAGGCTCCATATAGGGTTTTCTTCTTTCTCCCTCCACGATTTTCACCTCATCTTCCTCCATACGAATTTCTAAATTCGTGTTTTTTCTTTCCTCCTCTTTTGCCACAGAAGCCGCCGTTTGGTTGTGGATTTCCAACATTTTCTTCATCATGTCCCGGAGATCGGCTACTTGTCCTTCCAGGGAGGAAATCCTTTCCTCCATCGTTGTCTTGATTTGGTTCATCTCCCCTTCAAGCCTTTCTTCTAGTGCATCAACTTTCTTGGCCGCTATCTCGATCCAAACTATTGTAAATCCAAAAATTTCAGATTTGGATTACAAAAAACAACACTTCGTCCGTTCCCGACCAAAAATCAGCCGCTGAAATTCGCCAAAAACAACCCACGAACGGTCCCAAGACTTGCTCTGATACCAATTTGATAGGAAACACTTGTATATCTCAAGTATTTCCTATCAATCTTCAGAAAACAGCGAGAATTGTTCACAAAAGTCTGCACAAATCCACGAAAACAGTAGATAATTTGTATTATTTGATGAAAGGAAAACATAAAATAGCAAAATGCAATTGATCCTCAATTCGAGAGGAGGATCGATCTCTCCCAAATCTCTAGACACCGCTAGAGCCCAAAGAAAATCCTAATTCTAAGAGATCTCAAATTTCAGCCAAATCCAAGATGCCATAACCCTAGGAAAACAAAGTATATAATGCATACAATTCAAAAGGAATTCTCTAAACAACCCCTACTTTGAAATTTTCCTCCAAACTTCCTTCAAAAACCTTCCCAAAATGATCCTTGGAATCGGGTGGCATGCACGCCGCGTACAGGCGAGGCGGAGAACTCCGCCTGTTTCGCATTGGTTCGTCTCGCGTGGACCAGTTGGACCAGTTCAACAAAGCCGTACACCACCACCTCCTTTAAAAATTTTGGAGTATTATTTTTATCTTTATGTTATTGAATATTTGGATTTCGATTCTATTTCATGCAATTTATCACTTGCTATTTTACATCTTGTATAATTTTTTATTTCATATGTTTGTCAATTTGTTACTTCATAGTTCAATAGAGAGTTGACATATCATCATTTAACATATTGTGTGAGTATTCTATAAAAAATCACTTTTGACCTTTATTTTTACTTGACGCAATTTTGAATTTTGAGGCTTACGCCTCACCTCACAAATGAAAAACACCTCAATACCACTTTGCGCAATTTTAAACCTTGATTCTTACTGTATATGTTAATGATATAGTTGTTGTAGGTGATGAAGAAAAATAGTCACTTAGAAAAAAAATTCATCGCAGAACTTGATATTAAAAAACTTTTCAAATTAAATATTTCCTCATTAGAGAAGTGACCCAATCATGAAAAGATAAATTTATCTCATAGAGAAATATGTCATTGACCAATTAAGAGAAACAAATATGACTAACTGAAAATTGTATGAAACTCTAATAGAACCAAGCCATAAACTAGATACTAGGGGTGTCAAAACGGATCAATGAGTTGGGTTCGGGTCTAACCTGAATTAACCCGGATTTAAATAGGTTGGCTCCAACCCGACCTGGGTTTGCAAACATGTCAGGAATTCCAACCCGGACCCGATCCAACCCGCGAACTTGCCACTGCAGATGTCGTGCACTGAGTCTGAACGTGAACGCAAGTGTGATGTGTGCGAGTGACTAAGCGGGAACACGCTGTAGGGCTAGGGCATGACCGCACGGCACAGGATGAGGGATCTAGCGACTAACGCGAACGTGTCTGCATGAGCGGGAACGTGCAGGCAAGGCAAGCTCGGGTTGCGCGGCCGCAGGAGAGACGAGCGCAAGCTGCTGCTAGGGGCCTGCAAGGTTGAGTCATGAATCGCGAGCACGAGCACAGGGGTTGAACCTTTAGGGAAGGGGTTGGTGTGCTGGTGCGGGGCAGCGGGTCCGGGACGCGGACGCCGATTGCAGGGTATATCCAGGTCATATTTGGAATTCTGGATCAACCTGAACCCGACCCGTATGGCAAACGGGTTGACCCAAACCCAGAATTTTCCTAGTCGGGTTTCGGATCGTGTCAAATATTGGCACCCCTACTAGATACTAATTAAGATGGAACTAAAGTTGTCAAAAGATGATATCAAGGATTAGTTTGAAAACTAATCTACTTTTCTCATATTCGTCTCATCGTCTGAAGTGGCAAGTTTTACGATTCATGCTTAAAGACAAGAAATGCTATTGTTAGACTGCCTATAAAGTCATCAGGTTTTTAAAATATAATATGAAAAAATGAATTCTCAACAAAATGTGTGAAAATCTAAAACTAAATAGCCATGTTGTGCTAACTATGTGGGATCACTTGTAGATGAAAATCAATTTCAGGTTATTGCACATTCATTAAAAGAAGTTTTAAAAATTACTCGCAGTCTTTTAAGTTCAAGTGCAGAATTTAAGTTTAGAGCAATTACTCAAGGTATTTGTGAACTTTTGTTATGAAAGATTATGCCATAAGATCTAAAGATTAAATACAAGGATCTATAAAGTTATATTGTGATTACAAATCTGTAATTAGCATTGCCTATAATTTAGTTCAATATGACTGAACAAGCCATCTAAAGGTCGGCAGGCATTCCATAAAGGAAAAGCTGGAGATTGAGTTGATTTGTACTCTTTACGTTAATAGGCAATCAATTCCTATATATTCACTAAAAGCCTTTGAAATCATTCAATAAAAAATTTTCCAAGCACACTTGGAATGGTAGATCTCAACCATCTTGTTTGAGGGGAATGTTAAAGAATGTCCGGTGCAGCCTTACCAACAATTGAAACAATTTCAGGAGAAAATTATAGGTAATTTTATGCTAGAATGGAATTTATGAAACTATGATTGGCAGTTCGACTAGTTATAATTGTCAGACAAGAATTTGAGGAGGAGGCCCACAAATCCAAAGATTGCTAGCGGATATGGAGATTTGGAGCACATAGATTCATGAAGCTTTAGAAAATATTTTTAATTTGTAATCATTGCTCTTTCTAAAATTGTATAGGCAGCTCTTTGTACATACCATTTGAATGTATGATAATGCAAGTAAGCATTTTCTATTATCCTATTTTCTATATATTATGATGACATCGTTATCTATTATACCATTGTTACTAGGAAATGAACCTGAATGGGTTCAAAGAGTTCAACCATTATGATTATAAATGTTAAAAAACTTTTAATCAAAATGAATTTTTCTACTTTTTTTAGTGATGAATTTTCAATATACAATCATATCATGTTTAATCACTCATGAAGAAGTATTGCTTCTTGCTCTGGCCACCTATTGGCTTAAGTAAGAGGACTCAAAATTTTTGCTTGTATTTAATGTTATGGTCAAACTTAGTAGATAATGTTTTTGATGGAAATAATCAAGCCAAGTTGAGGAGCAATTCAAGATTTGGATGTGAACGGTTATGAGCATGTAATAAGTCTATTTCACTCTTTTGAAATAAAAAACCTTTTCATTTCGTGCTAAGTGTTTGGCAAGTGAGAACCTTAATTTAACTATCATGATATGGTATTGAATACTAGCATTAATGTATTTCAAACTGATAATGCTCTTGATTATTTTAACCGCACATTATCATCTTTCTTTTAGATAGAAATTATCATCCACATATCCTTTTGTCCTGACACTCTCCAATAAAATGGAGTGGTGGAAAAAAAAGCGCCATCTTCTGTAAATCACCAGGATTATTCTTTTCCATATTTAAGTGCTAAAGTAGGGAAAAATAGTCTTAACTATCACATATCTAATTAATAAAATACTTTCAAGAGTGATTGACTTAAAAAATTCTTTAAATTATATAGCTAAATTATTTCTCATAAATAACTCCTACAAAATTTCACCAAAAATCTTTAGGTGCATTGCTTATCTCCACATCTACAAACAACATAGGGATAAATTTAATTTTAGTGCCTTCAAATATGTTTTTATTAGGTATTCTTCCACTTAAAAAGAACATAAGTGTTATCATTCTATAACAAAAAATGCCTTTTTTGAAAAGATACCATCTTTGATGAGGAGCGAAATTTTTTTTCAATCAAATTCATATTTAAGGGAAGACCTCTAATGGATCGATCAATTTAATTGGGAGGGAATTATGAAGTTTCCTAATCAAAAGGGAGTTGTTTAGGCTTTTTGGGAAGGGAGTATTGATGGACCGGCGGTTGAACTAGTGGACCCCACTAGGGTGGACGAAGGGTAAGAAGAGAGGTGGAATTGTTTATGAATGTTTTAATTACAATTGAGAGGGAATTTATTAGGAAAAGAAATCTAATTTGAATTCAAATCTGAAAGAAAATTATTTAGGAAAAGTCATGGGAGTTAATATTCATTATGTAAGGACTAAGGAGGAATCAAGAAAAAATTGTTTAGGAAAGTTTTAATTACAATTTGGAGAGAATTAATTAGGGAAAGATATCTAATTTGAATTCAAATCCAAGAGGAAATTATTTAGGGAAATTTGGGAGGGAATTAAGGGAGCCTATTAAAGGCTAAATATGGGGTGATTTCAGATTATGTTTTGAGTTTGCTGAAATTAGAATTTCCTAGGTTGTGAGGGCTCTAGTCGCCGGCTAGGGATTCGGGAGAGACGAATTTTTCTCTCCAATTGAAGTTCCACTTGTATCTTGCTATTTCTTTCATATTTCTTGCAATAAAAAATTAAAAATAGTTTCGGTGTTTTCTTCCTAATTTTGAGACTATGTCGGCAAGGAAAGTTGATGCCTTTGGAAGAGTGTCTTAAAGGAAAAGTTGGCCAACAAAAATCAGCATTTGATGACAAAATGTCATCAATGGAGGAAAAAAATTTCAACCTAGAAGGAATGATAAATGTGTTGGATCTTCACGTCAAAGGACATTATTAGCATCAACGACGTTCAATTCCTATTGAGTAGAACTGTCAACAAATCATGAATAAATTTGCTAGAGTAGCTGAATCTGATGCAAAATTTTGTTTAATAAATCCTGCTTATATCAGGCAAGATTTCAAAGCTTCTGTAGTTTCTCAATCTCAAGTGAACAAGAATTTAATAACCTCACCTATGGCGAATATGATTATTGTCTGTTCAATATTACCGGTTACATTGACAGATGACATTGATGTGATTTTAGAGCTACTTCCAAAAGGGGAAACGGTGAAAGAATGATATTTTTGGTGGAGTTGCAGTTTGGAAGGCGAAGAAGATAGGGAGAAGATAGATGCACTAGATATGGTTCAGTCACTCCTACAGCAATATCAAGAGGTGTTCCAGCCAGTTCATGGGTTGCCTCCTCCGCAGGAACACGAGCATGTTATCATCTTGAATGAAGTAGTCTCACCTATTAGTGTTAGTCCGTACCGTTATCATCTAATTTTAGAGTCATTATTCAGGGAATTTGCAAGCTTTTATCGATCAAAATTGTCTTTAAATGTTTAAAAATTAAATAAAAATGACCAATGAGGATATACTATGATAATAAATCTATCGTTTGTATTGGTCATAATTCAATACAACACGATCGTACCAAGCATGTGGATGTAGATAGGCATTTAATGAAAGAGAAACTAGACAGTGGGTAGATTTGTACTCTTTATGTTCCAATAGTAAATCAATTTCTGACATTTTCATTAAATGACTTTGAACCTCATATTCAAAAATATTGTAACCAAACTTTGAACGGTATATTTATACCATTCAGTTTGATGGAGAGTGTTGAAAGACCTTGGACTCCCAATTCAACCAATCTTGTTAAGAATTTTTGAGCACACGAATTAATAGCACTAATCGTTGGATTGATCCTCTTATAATTTTTAAATAGCAATATGTGTACCTCCCCTTCCTCTTCTAGTTGCCGGTTCTTCTTGGGGACATTTTTTTGTTTTTTTTAATTAGTTTTGATTTATTTTCATTATAAGACTTTTGGAAAAGTCTATTTATACTTTCACACTTTGTATAGGATCAAGTAATAAAATTCAAAATAGTTTTTAATATTTCTACTTTTCTATATAAACTTGAAATATGTTTCTAGGAACTCAAACTAATTATCTATTACTCATTAGTAATTATTCCATCAAGGCGAGGCAAGGGAAAATCATCTTCTTCTCTCCTTTTTGTAGTTGTCTCAACTTCTCTCATTGTGGATGGATTTCCTGCACGCGTTGTTATTGCCTTATAGTAGATGTCTTTCTTGTTTTGTCAGGTGGAGTAAATGATGGTTGTGCTACTTTGCGACAAGCGTTTCGAAAGAAACTATCATGGCCATTTATTTCTTTATTGTAAAATTGCTACAAAATCAAAATTGACATGCAATCTATATTTTGAAATCAATTTTTTATGGGTCAATTATGCAAATATTTTTAAGTCTCATGAATTATATTTGATCTAAATATTCACTAGAAGCTCCTTAGGTGTAATGAAATCACAATCGTGGTTTCCTTACCGTCATTTAGGTGTTATTTTAACCATGTTAGGTGTTATTTTAAACATGAAAGGAAACTTCTCGTATGAAAACATCATATTTCCTTTATTTTGTCTCTTAATTTCTCAACAAAGCTCAACATAGTTAATGTTTGATAGGTGCTTTGGTCTAAGGCAACTGGAAATGACTACAGGTCCATAAAAAGTGCTGGTTGGTATTGTGATCATGATTTGATATGTTTTCTTCTTTTTCTGAAAGAGATGCTAGAGCATTGGGATGGGAATAAGGTTACTGTGAGAGTGAGAGAATGCTTACAAACTTGAAATTGACTTAAGCTGATATATTATATTCCAAACGTGTCTTCATAAAATGACATAAGCGTTCCCTGAAACTTCTTTATATATCCTCCTATGAGCGAAATCATTTTGTTAATATTTTTTCTAGTCATCTCAAAATACGAAATTCAAATGTTTTCTTTGGTAGACTAAGATTTTTCCACTTCATGCATGGTACATGATTCTTATTTCTGAAGGGTAACGCAGGGAAAAAGAGTCCTGTGAAAATGCTGGTGAAAAATACCCTAGCAAAACTTAGGATAAAACTTAAGAGTTAGCACTATTTGCAGACTCAATAGGAATGAATAGATTTGAAGGATTTATGAAGTCAACCTCAAATAGTTAGGATGAGACTAATGATGAATATGATTTTAAAATCAATCCTTGTTTACTTGACATCAGCCATTGCCATCTTTTGAGTTTGAGTATTATTGTGATGTGATGTTCCTTGATTTACTGGTTGAGGGCTAAGAATGCTTATCATTCTGATAGGAAATACTTGAGTTCGCAAGTAATCTTATCAAAATTACTTGAGTTCGCAAGCAACCCTAACGATAAATTGGTAAAAACAGTCAGAAAGAACACAAGAACACCAACGAAATCAACCCAAAACAGTAGATTGTATTAGGGAAATCAAAACAAAGTAAACATAAAGCAAAAATACAATTGATCCTCAATTAGAAATGAGGATTGTTCTCTCTCAATCTCTAGACGATGAGTCTAGAGCCGAAGACGCCAGGGAAAACTCCTAGAGAACAACTCAAAATATGCTAGCCCTAACCCTATCCTCCCCTCCTCTTTTAATACAAATATTCCTAATAAAAACCAACAAAAGGTTTCCTAAAATAAACCAATATTCAAATAGTTTTCCTATGCAAATTCCTCCCCCTTCCCTCTCTCTCTTTGCCGCCCTAGCGGGGCCCACATGCTTGGGTGGCATTCAAAGGAGGCGGCTTAGCCCACCTCCTATAGGCTTGAACTGTCCCAGGTTGGGCCGATTTGGACGGTTCAGGCCAAACCGTAACACATTCTTCCACTGTCCCTATGTATGCTGCATTTTTACAAAACTTACCATCATCCAGTGATTTTATGGCATGCCAATAATTGAAAAATGTCAATATTAAAGATATTTGACCATAGTAACTATCCATTATTAGATCCAATTAGTAGATATCATAGCAAGCATTATTCTTACAAGTGCATGCTTGAGGGATATTGTTAGTATTAGTCAGGTTGCTAGTTTATGAGTTGTAACTCAGGGAACCTTCTTCACTTCTAAGTTGGTAGCGCACAAGTTAATCCTTGCCAAGTATCATCTTGAACTTAGACAGTTATATGTCTCCTGCTATAATCTTGTTCGCTCCATTAACAGTTCAAATTGATGAACTTATATTGTAATTTATGCTATTTGCTCACTAGGTATTCAATTGTTTTTTTTTTTCATATTTTTCTCAATTCTGATATCTCAAGCATGCTTCTCGTTCTGCTTTTGTAATTTTTCTGTTATGAGGCTTTTACTTTTCTAAAATCAGTGTTCATGATATTTCATTAACACCTTTACAGGAAAAGTGTATAGAGATATTGTTGGAAGCGCGTATTATGTTGCTCCTGAAGTCTTAAAACGTAGCTACGGGAAAGAAATAGATATCTGGAGTGCTGGCGTTATTTTGTACATTCTTCTCAGTGGCGTTCCTCCTTTCTGGGCAGGTCATATCTCATCACTAGTAAATATCATATAATGCATGTGTTATATAGTATTAATTTCTACTAAATTTTCCCATTTTCAGAAACCGAAAAAGGAATATTTGATGCTATCTTGAAAGGTGATATTGACTTTTTCAGTGAACCCTGGCCTTCTATTTCTAGCAGTGCCAAAGATCTAGTTAGGAAGATGCTTACCCAGGATCCTAGAAAGAGAATTACCTCTGCTCAAGTTCTTGGTAAATTTGTTTACATCATTCTATTTCTTACAGCAGCTTCAAAAAATGTGTTCCTTGACTGCTTGATTTGTTGTATTACAGAGCATCCTTGGATCAAAGGTGGAGAGGCATCTGATAAACCCATAGATAGTGCAGTTCTTTCTAGGATGAAGCAATTCCGGGCAATGAACAAACTAAAGAAATTGGCCTTGAAGGTTGAATATACAAATTTTGCATGTTTAATACCAGCTTCTCATAAAATTCTAATATATGAAAAGAAATGTAGGTTATTGCTGAGAGTCTATCTGAAGAAGAAATTAAGGGCCTGAAGCAAATGTTTTCGAATTTGGACACTGACAAAAGTGGCAGCATCACATACGAAGAACTGAAGACTGGTTTAGCACGGCTTGGTTCGAAGCTTTCAGAAGCTGAAGTAAAACAGCTTATGGATGCTGTAAGTTGATTTAGATGATATCGTTAGCCGTTATTCATGTTTATCAACAACATTTTCGAATACTTGAACATTTTAATCTCTTTCAGGCTGATGTGGATGGTAATGGAACGATCGACTACATTGAGTTTATCACAGCCACAATGCACAGGCACAAGCTGGAAAGGGATGAGAACTTATATAGTGCCTTTCAGTATTTTGATAAGGATGATAGCGGGTGAGTCTGTTGCTAATTATTAGTTCTTTTATTTGTGATAGTAAACTGCAGGGTTGGTTGGTGTCATACCTTGCCTATATAGTTATTTATGTATTGTTGTCTTTTTCTAACATATGCACATGTAAAATATGATATTTGGCATTCATAGTGGGAATGGTTCTTATTATTAGTCAACAACAACAACAACAACATCAAGCCTTTGTCCCGCTATGTGGGGTCAGCTACATGAATCTTTTTTCGCCATTGTGTTAAGTTAAAAGTTAAATTCTCATTTAAATCTAATAAAGAAAGATCATTTCGAATATTTTCTAACCAAGTCTTTTTAGGTCTACCTCCACCTTTCTTAACATAAGTCAAGTCTAATACCTCAACTTTCCTAACCGGGTTATCGGAAGGTCTCTGTTTAATGTGACCAAACCATCTAAAACGACTCTCTAATCTTATCTTCCACTGGAGCTACTCCAACATTTTCACGTATATGCTAATTTCGTATCCTATCTCTACGGGTAAAGCTACTCATCCACCTAAGCATTCTCATCTCTGCAACACTTAACTTAGTATTATGCTTCTCTTTTATTATCAGTCATTGGGACAAAAACGGCACATTGCAGCCTGTAATCATTATTGGCCATTATCATCGTTGTTGTAGTAATCATCATCATCATCATTAGCCTTATCCCAACTATTTTTAAAAATCATCATTTTTTATAGGTTTATTACAAGGGATGAACTTGAAACGGCATTGGAGGAGCATGGCATGGGCGATGCAGCCACAATAAAGGAGATAATATCAGAGGTTGATGCAGACAATGTAAGTGTTCCAACTCTTTCGGTGTAGTTCGGTTGGCATGTGTTCTGTAATTTCTGAAACCGATCCTGTTATAACTGCAGGATGGCAGGATCAACTACGAAGAATTCTGCGCAATGATGAGAAGTGGACTTCAGCAACCACCTAAGATTATTTAGTTCCCCTCTCTGATGGTAAATACAAGTTTTTTCTTAGTTATCTCGCACTGAACTAGAACAAAGACATGCTATTTCTTCTTCCATTTGAGATCGGAAATGGTACAGAAATGAGATTCTGTTTTTGTATCAAATGAATGAATTGTACTTAGCCGTTAGGTGTAAATTAGTATGGGTTCTTTTTTCATTTTATGCTGCTCTGAGATATGAGCTTCTGAATAAAGAAAGCTCTGAGATCAGAGCTTGCTTCTTGCTTTTCCTATTTTTTTTCAATGGATTGTCTTCTTCAGTGACTTATTTACTGTTGTTCGTTTAATGTTTCTTGTACAATGAAGAGTTGATCTTACTTTGAACTTATGATAGCTCTTCCATTTGATTTATATATTTTTTATAAGATCTTGCTTTTATCCAAAACCTAAGTAATCAAATAACAAAAGGTTTATCTCCCTTCTACTCTCTCATTGTTGCTGGATTTCCTTTTGAAATAGTTGTAGTTTACTGTCTAAACAGTAAATTACGGTTGCTTGGTAATTTTCCCTAGCCCTATTCACTTGCTTCTAGCAAAAAAAAATGAGAGGGAGGGGCTGGTCTGGCCCTGTACAATTAGGGGTGTTAATATTTGACACGATCCGAAATTCAACACGAGCCAGACCCAAAAATTCTGAGTTAGGGTCAACCTAGAACCGAAATGGTTCGGGTTCGGGTTCAACAAATCGACTTGTTTCAAAAATTGGGTTGGGTTGACCCAGAAACTCAAAATTTACTCGTTGTTTATCCGAAAATCCGAGATTGATCTATTTTTTACTCAAAAATTGCTCCTTTTTTACCTGAAGACTATCATTTTTTGGCGGCCCCGGGTCATTCGGGTCGGGTTTGGGTTCGGAAAATCGATTCGTTTGCAAAAAATGGGTTGGGTTCGGGTTGACTTGAATAGTGTTAGGCCAGTTTAGGGTTCGGCTCGAACCTGACCTGTGTCCCAAAATTGACAGCCCTATGTACAACTAATTAATAGATTTAGGTTTCGTTTGAGACGATTTTTTTACTGCTTCTTAAAGCAGTTTTATAGTATAAAAATTTTAATTTTTAAACTAAAAAATTTATTTAAGAAGCAGCAAGAAAGTCATCCTAGATAAAGTCTTAGAGGGAGAGATAGGAATCTGAAATCTTAAATTTGAAATTTGATTTACTCTTGAAATAAATAACATTTATTTATAATACAATAAGGAAATTCAAAATCCTAAATTATTACAAGAATCAAACAGAGTATCTCTCTTTAAAATTTAAAATCTAAATTCAACTTTTCTAAAATCTGGAGAACTATTTTATAAATATAAGGAAAGATCAAATCATAAGCCTACAACTGCAGGAAAGTATAAAAATTAATGGATCTACTCTTGAAGTATTGAATTTAGTTTTGATGAAGATCCTATTTACAAGAATCAGATGCTATAACTCTATCTATTAATATAAATAAATTTGAACTCGAGTGCGATCATATTAGCATCAATGCATCGGATCTCATCAGAATTCTGCAGTTAAATATATTTGGGCCAGAGTAAAAATTCTCGTGTTGCACCCTTAAAAAAGTACTAAAAAAATAAATTTGAAATTATGCTAAAAAAGTAAATTTGAAATTATGATTTTTAATTTGAAGGCAAAATAAATCAAGTTTAAACACCTTTAATTAATTTATTTATATTCATATATAAATTTATGTTTTTTTTTTGTTGAGCAAATATATATAGGCGTGATTACATTAACAGCTTTTGTTTTTATGTGGTGCTCCTTTATTGACTAATCTGAACTTCCTGACGCTACAATTCATGAACCTTATCCGTCCATTAGGAAGTTCTCTCCAATCTTCTTGGGCATGAAAATTTATCAAAATTTCGTAAATATAAGACAAATGAGAAGTAGATAAGCCACGTGGAACAATATATTTTGATAAATTTATAATTATTTTATTCTAAAATTTCTAAGACTTCTAATTCAGGATTTGTTTGAAACCGTTATAAATTTTATAAAGGTGAATATAAAGCTATAAGGTAAGTAAAATTTTTTTATTAAAGTTATTATAAAAATTAGTTTTTTAGCACAATTTTTTTTTTCCGAAAATAATAAAAAATAATAGTAAAATAAAATTTTAGCTATAATTTATGAAATAAAGCAATAAGAATGTTATTGCAAATAGAGCAAGTGGAATTCTTGCCTATGATTTTTTTTAAACTAAATATTTAACACAGCCATATTTTAAGTGAATGATTAAAATTTAATAAAACATAGGCCTGACCTAGCTGCAATAGTCCATTATATTATTATAGATATAAGAATCTTCTCTTCTCCGTCGTTGATGAAGTTGGTATTACATAATTGAAGATAATTAAATGATTCTCATCATAGATATTATGAAAATTCGGCATCTAAAGTTGACAGTTAACATTCAATAACGAGATTAGATGTTAGTAGTTAGGTGACAATAGTCTGATGACGAAAATTGGGTGATATTGGAGTCAATTACTAATGGAGGTTGTCTGCAAACTGCAGCAATCACGAGAAGTGCGATGTAGTTCTCCAGCTCTCTCAGCTCTTCAAATTGCATAACTCAGAAAATGAGGTCATGTTTATAACTTTTCTGAGGTTTACTTTTATATATTTAGCTAGAATCTAAAATACTCAATCAAATGATTGATATTATTCACATTTGATCATAGACCGTTTATTCAGATTTTGAGTATTTTAATAATCATATAATTGAATGATCTAAAGTTCACCGGACTCTTCTAGTCAAAACTTCCACATATACAAGGAGACAAAATTTGGTGAATAGCATAAGAGAACAAGGATGATATTTACAATAGACATAAGGTTCTTTTTAGGACGGTTGTAATTTTTTGTAAAGTTAATTGTAAAGTCGTTGCGGCGAAAATAACTTTTTAAAAGATGATATAAAAAGCAGTTTCCTAACATAAAATTTCTTGAAAGTAGTGAAAAAATAGTGATCAAACAGAAATTATAATTATGATTTGAAAAGCGAAGCAGCGAGAAAGCTGTAAAAAACAAAGCCTTAGTAGACTTTCAAATTATGTCTTCCAGAAGTTGTGAAATTGGAAAATAAAACTATAAGATTAGAAGAGCATTTCAACTAATTATTAACACACAAGACAGTAGATTTTTCTTGCATATTTCAAATTATAAAAAGAAAATAAAATGAGTATAATATTTATACTGTTGAAGAAAGGACCTTTCACATAATTTTGAATTTCAGCAAAAATTAATAAAATCATCATAATTGATTAATTTTGATTTGTATTATTGAACCAAAATTAACAGACTTGTTTAAGAGTTTAATTTGATGTAATTTCAGATATCAAAATATTCAAAATTTAATAATTGATTTTGAGATAATTATAAACTTATTTTCAATAAATTAATGATAGAGATAACGAAGTTTATGATATCTATTTAACTAATTGATTTCAAATTTTTAAAAAAAAACTAAGAGGTAGCTGATAATGATGATTTTGAGTTGTTGAAACTCCTAACAGATTATGCAGAAGCAGAACTATTCAATGGCATCATCATTGATCCAACAACCCACATTTTATCTAGTTTTGTTCACCTGCACATCAAACAGATCTAGTTGGCATAACCTCCTTTCTACCTTTTTTTTTCATGAAATCTCTTTATTGAAACTATCTTTCATTTTTTGTTTCTTTCAAAGAAATTAATTGACAAACACCACTTACCATGTTTTCCTTCTACTTTCATGTTACTCTGTTTAAGATTTTGTGTAATCCTTTGAGGTATCATTTAGTGTCTATAAATAGACACAATAAGCTTGCAATAAGGTGATAAGGTAGCCATGTCCTCCTTGATGGTTTTGGGGCTCCGCTAGGGCTTTGCCCTAGCCGCCTCCCCCGTCTCTCTTCAGGTTCCTCTGTTTAATTTTTTTTAGATGATCTTTTCCCTTTCTTCCTGCTATTGTTCTTCTCTTTATGTTTTCCGATCTCTCACCGTGATTTCAAATTTCTGATCTCTTACTCTCCCCTCTCTCAAGAAGCTCAAGATGAAGTACTTCTCCCTCTCATCCAAGATTCTACAATATAACTCAATTCTGATATCATCAAGGCCCTATAATGCCAATAAATTATTAAATAGTTATTTTTTAAAATTTATTAAATAATTAAGATAGAAGTAGAGATCAATTTAGGTAATTTAATGGAGTTTACTATTTATGATATGGCAGCAATAATAAGAATGTCCACTTAATAAATATATACATATATTATACTTTCACACATGAGGGGCTGGGGACCTCTCTCGAAGGCCTTTGGTAGTTAGAATTCGTGGACTTGGAGATCTACCAACACCATTAAAAAAAAAAAAAAAAAAGAATTGGTGGACATAAATAAATGCTATATATATATATATTTATAAAAAAAAAAAACTTACATCTTAAAAACACTTAATCATATTAATAACATCTTCATAACGTCTAATCCACTGATGCTGGATGAAAAAAGCAAAGCACTAATCCCTATAGGGCTACAGATATTATATCTTAGGCGCTGCTTGCATGCTTTGATTTCCAGTACTTCTCAATCTCCTCAGCTGTTCTTCCTGGTATTCTTCCAGCAATCAACGACCATCTGAAAATTTATCAGAAAATGGTATATTAAAGAATAAAAAATAGCGTAAATAGTTGTTGTTCACAGGAAATGAAAAAAAAAAAATCTCAAATAGCAGAATAAGGCTATGAAAACCTCTCTCCAATAAGATTATATATTCTGACGATAAGATCTATCTCTGCCTCTGAAAATTCCGACTGTGAGGCGCCCTCAAAGCTCTCTTCTGAAAAACCAGCAGAAAGAAAGTTTTCTATTGCAAATGCAACAAAAAATGGGAAGAAAAAATCAAGCAAACATCCCTTCTAAATTAGAAATTATTCTATGGGCACTGAGCTGTAAATGAGCACCTGACGAATCAATAATAACTTCCTGTGATATTTGATTCATGCCAGCCATTTTTCAGGAAGAAGAAAAGAAAGAAAGAAAGATGAAGCAGAAGGCTTTTGATATAAAAGCAAATGGAAGAAATAGGAGGGGAGGAAGTTGTGAAATTGATGAGGCACTTCCACATGGATAAGTGTATATATATATAGTTGTTGAACAAGACCGAAAGGACTAATAACTGTTTAAAATCATGGTTTAATTTATGTTAGGTAGCAGTAAAGGGTAAATATGCTAACTTTTTAGTTGATTTCTAATTGGATAAGTACATCTCTAAGCTTTAAAAATTTCCTTTCCATTCAATACATGGTATGAATTTTAGAATCTTGTTTTACTAGTTAATTTCTTTAATCACAAGGTAAAAATAATGACCAATAAAATATTTTGTTATAAAATTGTGATTGAAAATTAGAAAAACTTATTTAGCTCAATCAAATAAGCACTTTGTTTAAATAAAATTAGAGTTTCACGTACACTTAAGATTTGGATTTCGTTTGTGACTGCTTTCTTATAGTTTTTTAAAATAACTTTTAATTACAAAAATTTCTTTTTAAAAAATTTTATACTAAAAAAGCTGTTTTATATAGCAATAAAAAAGCTACCCCAATTTGAGACAATTTTCTTTCTGCTTTTTACAGTAACTTTTTAGTAAAAATATTTCTTAAAAATAATGAAAAAGCAATGATAAAAAACTGTTCCAAATGAATTTTTAATGAGCAGTATTGTTATTGAAAGCATAAGCTAACATTTATTATAAATATATTGTTTAAAAAAAAAACTTAAGAAATGCATAATCTTTTTTGTATGTTATATTCTATGTACAATATATAAAAAATTTAGTGCTTCAAGTTTATAATTTCTATGAAATATACCATACAATAATATTGTAAGCCACTTTTAATTACTAAAATTAATTTTATTTAGTTATTTTTAAATCCCTTTGATATTAAATTTCACAAAATCTTAATTAATTGACCTGTGGAAATTTCACAGTTTTCATAATATTTGCAATATTATGATAATAATTAATTGGATGAAGGTGATGGCTTCTAGAGAACTGTTTCTAGAAAGAGTGACTGATGATTTGATCATGAAGCTGGTCAGCTTTGAAACTTTTTGGACGCAACTTTGTTGAATTCTAATGCGTTTTTTTTTGGTATATTTAGGTTAATTAACAGGGTTAAGATTGAACTCAAGACATTTTGTTCGATAGTCAAAGCTCTCAATCAACAAATTAAGATGAGCTGAGTAATTCTAATGAGATATCAGATTTGGTTTTTTTTTTTTTTTAATTTGTCAAGTGTTTGACAGTTTGGGTGATTATTACGCACGGTGTCTGGACGCAGAGAACCATTCGATTTTGTGACTATGAATAGTAAAAGCGCAATGGTGAACAGTAATTGTGCTTTTACTATTCACAGTCACAAAATTGAATAGTTGTCTGAATCCAAACTCCGTACGTAATAAGCTCTCCTTCTATTTAGTGTGGGGTCATATTTTATGCATGTGTCAGGAATTGATTATTAGTTGATGCACATTCGTTCGATGCGATGCCGCCGTATGCTCTGCTAGGGTTTCGGTTCCGTTCCTGCTCTCTCGCTGGTGAGAAATTCTTCTTCTGATTTCTCTTGCTTTTTTTGCATGGCTTCCTCCCGGCTGCGGGATCCGGGTTTTTTTTGGGGGGGGGGGGGGGGGTCGCGGCCCCTCTCTCTTTCAAAGACGCTGTTTCTGATCCGTTCTCTGATTTCCCCGATCTTAATTTTTCTTCGCATCGTGGTTTGCTTGCTTTACTTATTTCTGAAGAGGAAATTAGGGCTCTTGCGAAACCTTTTGAATTTGCTTTGGTTGTTCGTTTTCCGGGGAGGAGGCCGACTGTCGATGCTATTCGAAAATTTTGTTTCAACTTAAAGCTGATTGGGGAATTCTCAGTCACCGTCCTCAATGCCCGGAATGTTTTGATAAAACTAGTGAATGATTTTGACTATTGTAGAATTTTTGCACATATATCTTATTTTGTTCAAAATTGTTTGATGAAAGTGGTGAAATGGTCACCCCATTTGGATGTTGAAGTTGATTCACCAGTGGTGCCGATTTGGGTTTCTTTCCCTTTTCTTAGACCTCATTTATTTTCTCCTAGAATTCTTTTTGGTTTAGGATCCATTTTCGGTAAACCTCTCAAATCTGATTTGGCGACGGCTTCTGGTTCACGACCTTCTATAGCCCGCATTCTAGTTGAGATGGATGTTACCTTGAATCACCCTGATAAGGTTTGGGTTGACTCTGTGGAGTCGGGGTATGTGCAGTGTGTTATTTTGGATGATATTCCTAAGTTTTGTGTTCATTGTAACTCACTAGGCCATTCTAAGGGGTCTTGCACTATCTTACATCCCAATCTTAATACTTCTAAACCTGTGATTGATCTTGGAGGGGTATGTAACAGCAGTTTTGCTCAGATCGTCCGGGTCGATTCTGGATCGTCCCGGGACGATCAGTTATAAATTTGTTCCAGAATCTGTACAGAAGTTACAGGAATGTTTTCCTGTAGGTATCGTCCGGGCCGATCTGGGATCGTCCCGGGACGATCAGAACATGGCACAAGTCAGAGAGCAAATCGTTCAGGAAATTAATTATCGTCCTGAGAAATCGTCCCAGGCTGATGGGATTTTGTTCAGATCGTCCAGGACGATCGTGCGCTGAAGGATTTTATATGGAAATCAGCTCATTTTGAAGAGAGAGAAAATCAAAATTAAAATATCTCATTTCTGAGGAGAGAGAAAGTCGAGAGAAAAATTGAAAAAGTTGATTTTTGGACAACGCCGGGCCGTTTTCGTCTGACGAGACAGTTCAAGAAAGTGGTGTACGCAAGGTAAGACACATTCCGCCTTTCTCAATTTTCAGAACGATGAAGTTTGAACGATTTTTCTGTCCGAATTTCGTTTTCGATAGCGAATTTCGTCTGTATTTTCCGATTGGTTCAGTTTTTACCGTGTAACTTTTGATATGTTTCTGAGATGCCGAGTGTGCACGTTTTGATTATTTTCTGAAGAATTTTGACCTGGTAATTTTGATTTGGCGGTGTTTTCTTTCGACTGTAAATTTTGACGATGTCTAAATTTGTCTGGGCAGTAGAATAAAAGTCTTATAATGTTGTTGTGAATGTTCTGTGGTAATTTGGTAAAATTCTGATTCGGTGAATTTTGTGTAAATTTTGTATACTGCCGTTATGCCGCCGGATTTTCGTACGATTTCTGAAATTGTCCGGATTTGTTCTGAAATGACATGATATGATTGTGTACTATAAAAAGGGAGTTATAAGGGGTCAGGATCCCGTGAGATCCTGTCTGTGTCAGGGAAAATTTGAAATGAGCTCTGAAATCTGTTTCTGAAAACAAGTTCCATATCCGATAACAAGTTCTGTTCTGGTGTTATAAGCACATCTGTTCTGATGCCATGAGCACAAAGGGAGGCATAAGGGGCCAGAATCCGAGAGATTCTGTCAGTGTCTAGGAAGGGAGGCATAAGGGGCCAGAATCCGTTGAGATTCTATCAGAGTCAGGGAATCTGTTCTAACTTTTGATATGCTCTGAATTGATATGATTTTCGATTTCCGTACGATTTTGATATGATGTATGATTCTGATACGATTCTGATCTGTTCTGATCTGATCTGTATGTTCTGTCTGTTATGTTCTGATTCGATCTGATCTATATGATTCTGTTCTGAGTGAATCCTGGAATTATGATTTCTGTGATTTCTGTTCTGTTCTGTTCTGTTGATCTGATTTCCGTACGGATTTCTGTCTGATGTGTTTGATGTGGACTATGAGGATTTTGATTGAAGGTTTGATGTCTTGCTGAGCTGTTGTAGCTCATCCTTGTTTTCTTCGTGGTTTTCAGGTTCTGGGAAAGGGAAGGAAGTCCAGGAGTAGAAGTTCAGAGTCTGATATGTTATAGGTATTTGGTACTTTTGATTTTTGTACAGTCATGGCTTTTCTGTTCTGTTCTGTTATTTCTGTCTGAAAGCCATGAGCTGTATTTGTATATGATTGATGAAAGAAAAGATGGATGATCGGTTCCGCTGTATTTTGATGTTTATAGTAGCTCTGTGTGTGTGTGTGTGTCTGTTTCTGTGTGTAAATATTTGGAAGAAAGTTCTGAAACAAATTCCAAAGCTAGATCCTGGAATCAGTTCAGTCAGTTTGAGTTTGGCCATGACCTGATGCGAGCAGGATCCGTCCCGATCGGGTTGGGTAATTTTCCCTAGCCCTATTCACTTGCTTCTAGCAAAAAAAATGAGAGGGAGGGGCTGGTCTGGCCCTGTACAATTAGGGGTGTTAATATTTGACACGATCCGAAATTCAACACGAGCCAGACCCAAAAATTCTGAGTTAGGGTCAATCTAGAACCGAAATGGTTCGGGTTCGGGTTCAACAAATCGACTTGTTTCAAAAATTGGGTTGGGTTGACCCAGAAACTCAAAATTTACTCGTTGTTTATCCGAAAATCCGAGATTGATCTATTTTTTACTCAAAAATTGCTCCTTTTTTACCTGAAGACTATCATTTTTTGGCGGCCCCGGGTCATTCGGGTCGGGTTTGGGTTCGGAAAATCGATTCGTTTGCAAAAAATGGGTTGGGTTCGGGTTGACTTGAATAGTGTTAGGCCAGTTTAGGGTTCGGCTCGAACCTGACCTGTGTCCCAAAATTGACAGCCCTATGTACAACTAATTAATAGATTTAGGTTTTATTTGAGACGATTTTTTTACTGCTTCTTAAAGCAGTTTTATAGTATAAAAATTTTAATTTTTAAACTAAAAAATTTATTTAAGAAGCAGCAAGAAAGTCATTCTAGATAAAGTCTTAGAGGGAGAGATAGGAATCTGAAATCTTAAATTTGAAATTTGAGGTACTCTTGAAATAAATAACATTTATCTATAATACAAAAAGGAAATTCAAAATCCTAAATTATTACAAGAATCAAACAGAGTATCTCTCTTTAAAATTTAAAATCTAAATTCAACTTTTCTAAAATCTGGAGAACTATTTTATAAATATAAGGAAAGATCAAATCATAAGCCTACAACTGCAGGAAAGTATAAAAATTAATGGATCTACTCTTGAAGTATTGAATTTAGTTTTGATGAAGATCCTATTTACAAGAATCAGATGCTATAACTCTATCCATTAATATAAATAAATTTGAACTCGAGTGCGATCATATTAGCATCAATGCATCGGATCTCATCAGAATTCTGCAGTTAAATATATTTGGGCCAGAGTAAAAATTCTCGTGTTGCACCCTTAAAAAAGTACTAAAAAAATAAATTTGAAATTATGCTAAAAAAGTAAATTTGAAATTATGATTTTTAATTTGAAGGCAAAATAAATCAAGTTTAAACACATTTAATTAATTAATTTATATTCATATATAAATTTATGTTTTTTTTGTTGAGCAAATCTATACTACTATATAAAAGTGGCTTGGGATTCCACTCTTAGCAAATCTTGATCGTTCATTTATAAATTTTCAAAATGATCTGAAACGTTCATTTATGACTCCTCAAATTCTTTATTTAAAACGCACTTGCATAACTTCTACATACAAAACATTTATTCACTCATTTAAAAAAATTAATTTCACACTAACGTTTCTATAACAATTTCATACGATATATAAATGCCCCTTATAACTCATATTAAATTAATTTTAATTGTTCTTAACGCTTGAGTTTCCATCCATTATATTAAAAAGTGAGCTCGTTCTAAATTAATTTTAAATATTCTTAACGTTTTAATTTCCCGTCTGTTTTAACTAAAAACTGAGCTCATTCGAAAGATGAGACGTCGGCCCCTCCTCTTCCAACTCTTCGTTTATTTCAGAAATGAATAATGAAGTAATACACATCAACAGCCTAAAGTCTTCCTCTTCACGATGCTTGATTTCGCGCCTCTTCCGATTCCGCTACCGTCTATTTAAAAAAAAAAACTCTAAAATGAGCTTCTTTGCATTCTTCTCCTGGAAGTCACGATGGGAGTCATGGTTTTTTAAGCTTCCACTCTTGGAGTCTCACACGAGCAGCTCGTCGACGACGGCCATCCCTCCTCTCTTCCGACTCCAGTAAGCCGTAGTCCACCTCCTCTCTCCCAGGCTCCGGCCAGATCCCCATGCCGACCTCCCTCTCTCCCGTCCGACCTGCTGCCGCCGTGCCTCATTCCAGTCGGCCTACCACGTCGACGTCGGCCTCGACCTCCTAGCGGAGCCGCCCTTCACCAGGGAAGCCTAGCTCGCTCACTGATACTACAAACTCCAATTTGATGGAAGGTGTTGGCAACTCATGTCATTGCAAAGCCAGGAACGACATTTATTCATGTAAGAAAGCAAAGCAATATTAACACCAGCTGCTATTCTTCCTATAAATTCACATTTCATTTTTTTTTCTTTTGTTTCCCAGCAAAGGAGAAAAATGTTTGTGCAGAAACAAATTTATTTTGTTGTTGAAAGGCAAAATATATTATTAACTAAATTTCCTGCTATCCTTTATAAGGTTCAGATTATATTGAAGGATAATCATCGTTTCTCACCTAATTAAATTTTGTATTATCACCTTTGAATGCAGTATCATAATTGCTCCGTCTCTTTAACATCATTACAGCCTATTTTAAGCATGATTGCAAGTTTTTTTTTCTTTTTTAGATAACTTTATTATAAACCTAATGCATCAGGAACATTCCAGTTGCATGATAAGAGAATTGTGATTTTTAAAACATAGTGATTTTGAAATAAGATTGAAATCAAATAAACGGGTTGTCGTTAATATCTTATATGTATTAGAAAATTTTGATAGGTCAAATACTTTTGAGTAAAACTAGACTTTTAAAATAACTTGTATATGACATGCAATCCTGACTAATTTTGATAAGTGCAGCTTTTTGTCATTTCCGTTTGGGGTTAAGGGTTTCGTTGCTTAGTTTTGATTCTTTTTTATGATAATTCGAGGATAAAACTCTTTGTTGTTAGGTGTTTAGAGTGATGAATGCATTTAGAGTGATGATATCCTATGTTAGCTTGGTTGATTCGAGGAACGATTTGATGATTTTGTTGGATTTGTGGAAATAAATAAGGCATTGGATTATAGCAGGTTGTGATCTATTGTTAGAATTGTGTAAATTGATTTATTTTATGAGTTTAATGCATTGAATTTCTGTTTGTTGTCTATTCTTATTTTATTCTCAAATGTATGTCATCTTGAGTCATTTTTGAACCTATGCACGTTGCAAAGTTCCTGTATCGAACTTATGTTAAGGAAAGTGTAGGTAGACTTTCGACAAGAAGTAAATCGACAATGATATATTCTCATAAGATAATGATGACAATTAAATGGATTTATATCTATATTTATACTACTATTATGAAATGGGCTTAAGTTTCCACCTCTAGCAAATCTTGTTCTTTCTTTTTATTTCTTCAAAAATTATACTAGCCATCCATTTAATTGTACTATATTTTTTTATTATTTCAAATGGCTCTTTAAAATGCATTTATATTATATTACATTTTATTACTTTAAATTGCTATTTAAATTGCATTTTATTATTTTAAATGGCTCTTTAAACAGCTAGCTCTTTGAATTGCTCTTTAAATTGCATTTATATTTTTTTATTTCTTCAAAAATTATACCATATTAATTGCATTTAAATATTTCATAGAGAATCCACAACCTTTTCAATACAATTAATTACAAAATTTAAACTATTTAATAGATTTAAACACAATAATAGTACTTCATTTAAGCAAATAAATGACCAGTTGAGCCTCCGTTTCGACTTTCCTATTCACGATCTATTAGTCCTTTGTTTCCTATCACGAGTGATTTTGCCTAGCATTACATTCGTTGTTTCATATTCGGGTCACTTCGGCTTGCCCTAACTTTTCTTCTTCCTCTCCGCTGTCTCTTACGGTAGGTATCTTCTACAATTATTTTATCCTCGTCAAAGTTTATAACAATTATCCTACAATTGCATCTCTTCATTTTAATCATTCTTCTTTTCTCTCCGTCCTATTAAATGTCATACTCCTTCGCCTCTCATTGATATTAAATCTTTTATTTCATAGTCGAACTGGTTGAAATATCTATCAGAGCCGAAAAAATGTTTGAACTTCATGCTGGTTGGAATCTCCATTAGTGGTTGATAAAATGATTAAATTGCTTACATTTGAAATGACATTTTCATCCATGTGACTACTTTCATTGGTCTATTATGATTTCCCTTTTTCTATTTCAATTGAGCTCTCTACTCTTCTTGTTTCTAAAAATAGGCAATATTTTTAATAAATTTATATTTGTCAAATATCTAATAAATTTATATTTGTATATGTGCACTATCTTCTTTTTTTTTTTAATTTTCATGTTGATATTTTTTATTGCTTTTGCTATTTTTACTATAGTACAAGATACAATATATAGATTTTGCTATATGATTCTATAAGTCGCATTGTGGCAATTGGTATACTCATTTGATTCATTAGCTTGTTTGGCTTTTTCAACTGTTGGAACAATGATTTAAGTTTTCTTTATTGGTTTTACTGAGAAGGCAACCATTTGTTTTTATGCTTGGGCTATTATTTTGTATATTATGACTTTCCATCAAACTTGAGGATATGTTTGATGTCATAAAGCATTTATTATTCCAAGTCATAATTATGACTTTCCACGGTATGCTGCTTTCCACGGTTTCGAAGAACAAAAATGACGCAACTCTCTTCATACTCTCTTCCTTAGGTTTTTAACCAATAAAGAATATACAAATATTATATGAGGAGCAAAATTGCTTTTTATGAAAATCATGACATCAAACTTGAGGATATACAAAATTGTATATTATGACTTCTTCGACGGAGGTCATGAAAATCATGCTTTTTATGTCACAAAATTGTAATCATTCAAATTCAAACATATATATCCTCAAGTTTGATGGAAAGTCATAATATACAAAATAATAGCCCAAGCATATAAACAATCAAAAATTAGGAATGACATTATTATTTGATGTTGCTTTGTCTTCTAGACTTTGGAGGAGAAAGACGATAAGTTGTTGCTTTGATCTAATTTGAATCGAAAGAGGAAATATGAAATGATGAAGAGGATGTGTGTTTATGCCTTGATTGTGAGATTTAATTTTGATAATTCAAAATTATTAATTAATATTAGATTAATTATATACTGAAATGGTAATATTTTATATTAGATTAAAAATAACTGAATCATAAATAACTTATTTATAAAAATCTCTTCTTTTTGAAAAATATTTTTTTTGATTGATTATTACAATAATTGAATATCATAGAGCATTTACAATCTAACAATCAATTAAATTTTAATTAAAATATTTATTTTTATTCAAATATGTAAACACAACTTATTTTTCTCTCTTAAAATTTAAACGCAGAAAATTAAAATATTTATCCAATTTTTTTCTTGAAGGGCTATACATTATAAAATTTATTATTATAATAATTATTGAAATATTCATTGGGGTATAATTATACATCTCTATTTAAGAAGTAAACTAAAATTTATAAACTTTTTTATTTTTTTAAATTTAAATATAAATCGCCGGGATAAAAGATTAAAATTTTCAAAATTTATCTCATATAAAGAGGATAATGTATCATATTGATTACAATTATGATAAAAAAACCCACAAATGAAGTTTACTCTTATCGAATATATTATATTAGCAATTTTCTCATTGGTAATTAATTTTATTTTAAAAAGAAAAACTAAAATTTATAAGCTTTTTTATATTACTTGACAATTTAATAGTATAAATTTATAATTATACTTGGAAAACTAAAATTTATAAATTTTTTAATTTAAATATAAATCGCTGAGATAAAAGATAAAAATTTTCAAAACATATCTCATATAAAGAGGATACTGTGTCATATTGATTACAATTATGATAAAAAAAAATCACAAATGAAGTTTACTCTTATCGAATATATTATATTACCAATTTTCTCATTGGTAATTAATTTGATTTTAAAATTATTTGTAGCAATAAATTTATAAAATGAAATATAATGAATTAAAAAGTAATTATATTTTATCTGACATGTATTCTGTTAATTTTTTTTATTTATTATTAATGTTTAAAATTTATTACCGTGCAATTAAAAGACTTATAACTTAAAAGAAAATCCTACTTAAAAAATAAATAGTTTGTTTATTAACTAATAAATTGAATTTAATACCAAAATAATTCATGAATGATAGAAAATCCATATCAATAAAAACTATTTACTTAATCATGTAAAACTTATCATAATGTTTATAATTATTTATAAAAATACTTTTTTTTTCATCTTAATAATGATAGCATATTTAAAATATTTATAATATGAATCTTTATTACTAAATTTTTAGTCACGTGCATTTAATGCATGGGCATTTTTACTAGTATATATAAGCATGATTACATTAACAGCTTTTGTTTTTATGTGGTGCTCCTTTATTGACTAATCTGAACTTCCTGACGCTACAATTCATGAACCTTATCCGTCCATTAGGAAGTTCTCTCCAATCTTCTTGGGCATGAAAATTTATCAAAATTTCGTAAATATAAGGCAAATGAGAAGTAGATAAGCCACGTGGAACAATATATTTTGATAAATTTATAATTATTTTATTTTAAAATTTCTAAGACTTCTAATTTAGGATTTGTTTGAAACCGTTATAAATTTTATAAAAGTGAATATAAAGTTATAAGGTAAGTAAATTTTTTAAAGTTATTATAAAAATTAGTTTTTTAGCACAATTTTTTTTAAATAATAGTAAAATAAAATTGTAGCTATAATTTAAGAAATAAAATAGTAAGAATGTTGTTGCAAATAGACCATTTGACTTCTTTGAATCACAAGTGGAATTCTTGCCTATGATTTTTTTTAAACTAAATATTTAGCACAACCATATGTTAAGTGAATGATTAAAATTTAATAAAACATAGGCCTGACTTAGCTGCAATAGTCGATTATATTATTATAGATATAAGAATCTTCTCTTCTCCGTCGTTGATGAAGTTGGTATTACATAATTGAAGATAATTAAATGATTCTCATCATAGATATTATGAAAATTCGGCATCTAAAGTTGACAGTTAACATTCAATAACGAGATTAGATGTTAGTAGTTAGGTGACAATAGTCTGATGACGAAAATTGGGTGATATTGGAGTCAATTACTAATGGAGGTTGTCTGCAAACTGCAGCAATCACGAGAAGTGCGATGTAGTTCTCCAGCTCTCTCAGCTCTTCAAATTGCATAACTCAGAAAATGAGGTCATGTTTATAACTTTTCTGAGGTTTACTTTTATATATTTAGATAGAATCTAAAATACTCAATCAAACGATCCGTATTATTCACATTTGATCATAGATCATTTATTCTAATTTTGAGTATTTTAATAATCATATAATATTTGAATGATCTAAAGTTCATTGGACTTTTCTAGTCAAAACTTCCACATATACAAGGAGACAAAATTTGGTGAATAGCATAAGAGAACAAGGATGATATTTACAATAGACATAGGGTTCTTTTTAGGACGGTTGTAATTTTTTGTAAAGTTAATTGTAAAGTCGTTGCGGCGAAAATAACTTTTTAAAAGATGATATAAAAAGCAGTTTCCTAACATAAAATTTCTTGAAAGTAGTGAAAAAATAGTGATCAAACAGAAATTATAATTATGATTTGAAAAGCGAAGCAGCGAGAAAGCTGTAAAAAACAAAGCCTTAGTAGACTTTCAAATTATGTCTTCCAGAAGTTGTGAAATTGGAAAATAAAACTATAAGATTAGAAGAGCATTTCAACTAATTATTAACACACAAGACAGTAGATTTTTCTTGCATATTTCAAATTATAAAAAGAAAATAAAATGAGTATAATATTTATACTGTTGAAGAAAGGACCTTTCACATAATTTTGAATTTCAGCAAAAATTAATAAAATCATCATAATTGATTAATTTTGATTTGTATTATTGAACCAAAATTAACAGACTTGTTTAAGAGTTTAATTTGATGTAATTTCAGATATCAAAATATTCAAAATTTAATAATTGATTTTGAGATAATTATAAACTTATTTTCAAGAAATTAATGATAGAGATAACGCAGTTTATGATATCTATTTAACTAATTGATTTCAAATTTAAAAAAAAAACTAAGAGGTAGCTGATAATGATGATTTTGAGTTGTTGAAACTCCTAACAGATTATGCAGAAGCAGAACTATTCAATGGCATCATCATTGATCCAACAACCCACATTTTATCTAGTTTTGTTCACCTGCACATCAAACAGATCTAGTTGGCATAACCTCCTTTCTACCTTTTTTTTTCATGAAATCTCTTTATTGAAACTATCTTTCATTTTTTGTTTCTTTCAAAGAAATTAATTGACAAACACCACTTACCATGTTTTCCTTCTACTTTCATGTTACTCTGTTTAAGACTTTGTATAGTCCTTTGAGCTATCATTTAGTATCTATAAATAGACACAATAAGCTTGCAATAAGGTGATAAGGTAGCTCATGTCCTCCTCGATGGTTTTGGGGCTCCGCTAGGGCTTTGCCCTAGCCACCTCCCCCGTCTCTCTACCAGCGAGATCAGGTTCCTCTGTTTAATTTTTTTTTAGATGATCTTTTCCCTTTCTATTGGCTATTGTTCTTCTCTTTAGGTTTTTCGATCTCTTATCGTGATTTCAAATTTCTGATCTCTCCCTCTCCTCTCTCTCTCAAGAAGCTCAAGAGGAAGTACTTCTCCCTCTCATCCAAGATTCTACAATATCACTCAATTCTGATATGATCAAGGCCCTATAATGCCAATAAATTATTAAATAGTTATTTTTTAAAATTTATTAAATAATTAAGATAGAAGTAGAGATCAATTTAGGTAATTTAATGGAGTTTACTATTTATGATATGGCAGCAATAATAAGAATGTCCACTTAATAAATATATACATATATTATACTTTCACACATGAGGGGCTGGGGACCTCTCTCGAAGGCCTTTGGTAGTTAGAATTCGTGGACTTGGAGATCTACCAACACCATTAAAAAAAAAAAAAAAAAAGAATTGGTGGACATAAATAAATGCTATATATATATATATTTATAAAAAAAAAAACTTACATCTTAAAAACACTTAATCATATTAATAACATCTTCATAACGTCTAATCCACTGATGCTGGATGAAAAAAGCAAAGCACTAATCCCTATAGGGCTACATATATATCTTAGGCGCTGCTTGCATGCTTTGATTTCCAGTACTTCTCAATCTCCTCAGCTGTTCTTCCTGGTATTCTTCCAGCAATCAACGACCATCTGAAAATTTATCAGAAAATGGTATATTAAAGAATAAAAAATAGCGTAAATAGTTGTTGTTCACAGGAAATGAAAAAAAAAAAATCTCAAATAGCAGAATAAGGCTATGAAAACCTCTCTCCAATAAGATTATATATTCTGACGATAAGATCTATCTCTGCCTCTGAAAATTCCGACTGTGAGGCGCCCTCAAAGCTCTCTTCTGAAAAACCAGCAGAAAGAAAGTTTTCTATTGCAAATGCAACAAAAAATGGGAAGAAAAAATCAAGCAAAGATCCCTTCTAAATTAGAAATTATTTTATGGGCACTGAGCTGTAAATGAGCACCTGACGAATCAATAATAACTTCCTGTGATATTTGATTCATGCCAGCCATTTTTCAGGAAGAAGAAAAGAATGAAAGAAAAATGAAGCAGAAGGCTTTTGATATAAAAGCAAATGGAAGAAATATGAGGGGAGGAAGTTGTGAAATTGATGAGGCACTTCCACATAGATAAGTGTATATATAGCTGCTGAGCAAGACTGAAAAGACTAATAAATGATTAAAATCATGGTTTAATTTATGTTAGGTAGCAGTAAAGGGTAAATATGCTAACTTTTTAGTTGAATCCTAATTGGATAAGTACATCTCTAAGCTTTGAAAACTTCCTTTCGATCAAATGTCGGGTATGAATTTTAGAATCTTGTTTTACTAGTTAATTTCTTTAATCACAAGGTAAAAATTATGACCAATAAAATATTTTATTATAAAATTGTGATTGAAAATTAGAATAACTTATTTAGCCCAATCAAATAAGCACTTTGTTTAAACAAAGTTAGAGTTTAACTAGGTTTCGTTTGTAACAACTTTCTTATGGTTTTCTAAAATAGCTTTTAATTACAAAAATTTATTTTTAAAAAAAATTTATACTAAAAAACTGTTTTAGATATCAATAAAAAAGCTACCCCAATTTGAGACAGTTTTCTTACTGCTTTCTACATATACTTTTTAGTAAAAATATTTCTTAAAAACTACGAAAAAATAGTGATCAAAAGCTGTCCCAATGAAATTTTAATGAGCAGTATTGTTATTGAAAGCATAAGTTAACATTTATTATAAATATATTGTTTCAAAAAAAGTTGAGAAATGCATAATCTTTTTTGTATGTTATATTCTATGTACAATATATAAAAAATTAGTGCTTCAAGATTATATTTTCTATGAAATATACCATACAATAATATTGTAAGCCACTTTTAATTACTAAAATTAATTTTATTTAGTTATTTTTAAATCCCTTTGATATTAAATTTCACAAAATCTTAATTAATTGACCTGTGGAAATTTCACAGTTTGATAATTTTCATAATATTTGCAATATTATGATAATAATTAATTGGATGAAGGTGATGGCTTCTAGAGAACTGTTTCTAGAAAGAGTGACTGATGATTTGATCATGAAGCTGGTCAGCTTTGAAACTTTTTGGACGCAACTTTGTTGAATTCTAATGAGTTTTTTTTTGGTATATTTAGGTTAATTAACATGGTTAAGATTGAACTCAAGACATTTTGTTCGATAGTCAAAGCTCTCAATCAACAAATTAAGACGAGCTGAGTAATTCTAATGAGATATCAGATTTATTTTTTTTTGTTTGTTTGTCAAGTGTTTGACAGTTTGGGTGATTATTACGAACGGTGTCCGGACGCAGAGAATCATTCGATTTTGTGACTATGAATAGTAAAAGCGCAATGGTGAACAGTAATTGTGCTTTTACTATTCACAGTCACAAAATTGAACAGTTGTCTGTATCCAAACTCAGTACATAATAAGCTCTTCTTCTATTTAGTGTGGGGTCGTATTTTATGCATGTGCCAGTAATTGATTATTAGTTGATGCACGGTGAGGAAAGCTCCTGCGTTGATATTATTGTAAGCTAATCTTAATGTAATGCTTCATATAAAAATTCACATTAAATTAAACTTTCAACATATAAATAAAAACAATTCTAGTGAAGAACTAAAGAGATTGAAAATTTGTTGAATTAGCAAATAGCAAAATTCAGGTGTTTGTTAAATGACTTTAATAAATTAGAAGCTTATCCAAGCTAACAATTATAAGAAGCATATCCAAAGCCTTTATGAAGGAGTGGATGAATAAGTAAGTAATTTGAATTGGGATAGAAAAAAAATCAAATGCATGAACTATTGCATAATAATAATAAAAAATAGTGAAATTTTTTCAGACGAAGAGGGTTAGGGTTTAAATACAGAGTGGAAGACGATAGTAATAGTAATGAATGAGTCATGATGTTATTGGAGTGCTATTATATTTTTGCGACTAATTATCAATATTGGACACAACTAATAAAACAATTCTTAAATGCCTTAGCTTATCCTCTATTTCATCTAGGAGTGTCAATGTCGAGTGATGGGTCGGGTTCGGGTAGAACCCGGAATTGACCCGGGTTCAAACGGGTCGATCCTAACCCGACCCGGGTAGGTAAACAAGTCGGAAATCCGAACCCGGACTCGACCTGGCAGGTTGTCGAGTTGACTCGACCCGACACGGAAAGGCTAGTTGCAGGCGGGCGCGAACGTGGGCGGTGGGCTGCTACTGACTTAGACACGCGCAGGTTGGCTCGGACACGAGCCGGCTGGCGCGGCCGAGCAAGCAGGTGTGCGGGAACGGATGCGCGAGGGCGGGGCGCACTAGCAGCAGCAGCGGGCGCGCAGGCAATCACACGGGCAGCCTCGGGCCCGCAGTCGCGTGCTGGTAGCGCGGGCAGCTTCGGCAGGCGCTTGAGCAGCTGCTCGGGCAAGTCAACAGGCAGCCGGGCAGGGGGCGGGCAGGTCTCCGCACAGCCGGGTAGTCATTTAAAACGGGTTTCGGGGTTGACCCGGCAACCCGTCGGGTCAACCCAACCCGCTTTTCAAACTGGTCAAATCCGAGAACTCGAACCCGACCCGTTTTCAAAACGGGTTGCATCTAACCCGAAATTTATGGGTCGGATTTTCATGTCGTGTCAAACATTGACACCCCTAATTTCTTCACTTCGACTCTCTTCAACTATGAATTATCTTTCAAAAACCACTCTTTCCTCACTCTTGTCTGAATCGACTCTTTTAAAATTTCTCAACTCTCTCTATCACACCGGCCCCCACCCCTCCATTGTCCTCATTTGGCTCCCTACCATCCCCCATTGCCTCCATCTACCACCACCCTACCTGCTCAACCAGCACCTCACCCCATCTTGCTCACCAGCTTCATTAGCACCAGCCACCCCCACCCACTGCCCCATCTCTCCAACCACCTACATCTTCACCATAACTAACATTTCTCGCATCAAAAATTTTCTTTTTATTCATCAAATAAGCTTTTCTAATCATATTTATAGCACTTTATTTATGTTTCTTCTTATGATTTTATGTATATGGTAGTTGAAACTATTAAACACCTGATATGTTTAGTTAGACTTTTCTATCAATCAATTTGAATTTTGTGGTGCTACAATTCACAAATCTTACTTCATTTATGAAAAATTGAGATATTCAAATTTCGAAGATTTTTTTTTTTTTCTTTGGTGGAAAGGGCCAAAAGATTCGATTAAATTAGTTATATAACATTCCTTAGGGTCCTGATTTAGACTTTAAGTAGAATCATTCTGTAGACTTCAATTATTACAAAGACTTTTTTTTTTTTTTTTTTTAATTGGTAGCATTAAGCGAAATTTCTCTGCAGCTTCCTTCTGCTTAGGATTATATGGATAAATTTGTATATAGTATTATTATTTGAGCAGAATAAATTTATTATTTTAATTAATACTCAATTAAAAGAAAAGAAATTAATATTTATATATATACTGAATATTTTTCTTAAAATTGTTGATTGTTTCAAACTAAAAAATCATAGCATTTTTTATTTGCTTTTGCAGTTTTTTATCAGAAATTACGAAATATTAAAAAGAAATAAAAAGAAGAAATGGTTTTTGCCTAATAAAAATAATAATAATTAGTTGGTTGGGAGTTTTAGGCTTCTTTTGGGACGGTTTTTTTTTCTGCTTTTTAAAATAATTTTTTAATATAAAAATTAAAAATTTTATACTAAAAACTGCTTCAAGAAGCAGTAAGAAAGTTGTCCAAAACGAAACCTTAGTCATCAACTAAGAGGTATTGAGTTCGCAATTTATATATATATGTTGTGTATAAATTTGTCTTAATTAATTCAAATATAATAATAATAATAATAATATAATCAAAGCTTTCTCAGATTCTTGAAGGAGACAGAAAATGGTGAATAACAGCATGAGAAATCAAAGGAATGATATCTGCATTAGGCTTATTCAGTCAACTTGGAAATGATCTGTCTTCTAGATGCTTTAATTTTTGGAAAAATAGCACTTTCAAGACTAAGGCTTCATTTGGGACGACTTTCATAAGCTTTTTAGTATAAACAATTTATTTTTTTTACTAGAAAGCTATTTTAAGAAGCAGTAAGAAAGCTGTTCCAAACAAAACCTAAAAGAGTGTAAGACCAATGATTACATTTATTTCTTGCATATTTAAAATAATCGGATAATTCTAGGTTTTATGTTTCTGCTAATTAATATTAATGGTCCTTTTAGATACTTTTAAATTGTTTTAAGCATAAGGGTTTGTTTAGGCCGACTGCAATAGCTTTTTATAAAGTTGATTGTGAATAAAGTAATTTTTATAATTTTTATTTTTTTTACTAAATAAAGTAGCTTCATGTATAGAATCTCCAATAGGAGTTTGTATTAAGAATCTACATGTATAGCGAAAAATAAAATCGAGTTTGAAAAAGCATCAATATTTGTATACAAGATTATTGGAGCAAGGCTTAGGTTTTGTTTGGGAATTTTTTTTACTATTTCTTGAAGCAGCTTTCTAATACAAAATTTTTTATTTTAATACTAAAAAATTATTTTAAAAAATAAGAATAAAGCTATCCCAAACAAAATCTTATCTTAACACCATATATAATAATCATCAAAGCGTTTAGATATTGAATGTTGCAAAAAGTGGTGAATATCATCGATCACACCAATCAGAGAATGATATTCACATTAGATTTAATTATAATATGTTTGGAATGGATGTTGATACATCATACAAAAATTATCTTGATAGGGCACTAATCTCAAATCAAAATCAAGTTGGAAACTTCCGAAATCAAAATCAAGAGCATCTGAACTCCGTTTTCAGCAAACTTACAGTCGAACTGAGCATCTCGGAAATACGAACCCAACGACACCAAATTCGACCCAATCTGAGCCCATATGGGTCCAAATCAAGGACCCAAAGCTCTGTTAGAAGGTTCAAACCACAATTTGGATTACGAAACGGATTCTAAATATAACAAGCTTATAGTCAAATCGAGCAGCTCGACGAGACGAATCCAACGAACCCAAGATCACTGAATTCCGACATCACTACGACATTCAAATGTCAATCGAACGGTTCATGATCAAAGGATTCAAGATCGGCCGTCCATCCAACCACTCCCAACTAACCCTTGATCCTCCACCTATTTACGGGCCATGCCATTCCAAAAATCTATAAATAGAGCCCTCTCTCCTCTTGAAAAGGGACCATAAAACCTAAGGAAAAGAGAGAGAGATCAGAGATCGCTTCCTAGCCTCCTCGACCACCGCCAAAGTCTCGCCGGACCACCGCCGGTCCACCGCCAAAGTCTCGCCGGACCACCGCCGGTCCACCGGCGAAGTCTAGCCGAACCACCGCCTAACGCCGTTGCTCTGCCGAACCACCGCCTGACGCCGTGTGCTCCACCGGACCACCGCCAAACGCTGTTGCTCCGCCGAACCACCGCCTAAAGCCGTTGCTCCGCCGAACCACCGCCTTACGCCCTGTGCTCCACCGGACCACCGTCTAACGTCGTTGCTCCGCCGAACCACCGCCTAACGTCGTTGCTCTACCGAACCACCGCCTGACGCCGTGTGCTCCGTCGAACCACCGCCTGACGCCGTGTGCTACACTGGACCACCGCCTAACACCGTTGCTCCACCAGACCACCATCTGAGACCTCACCTTCACCGGACACCCTACGTTCCGCCAGACCTTCACCTGAAGCTCTCATCTTTGCCAGGCCATTGTCGAAGACTCTTATCTTTACCAGATCATCATCTAAGGCTCAGAGTTCTGTATTATTCGGAGTTCTGTATTATCATCATCTAAGACCCGAAGTCCTGCCAGACCATTACTTGACACCCGGACTTCTATTGTACAATTGCTACTTGTAATCTGATCGTCCTTAGAGACGAGTCAACCATTGTAACTAAATCAAGTTCTAGTGAAATCTTTTTAACTGGGCTAGGCCCCGTGGTTTTTCCCCTTTCAAGGGTTTTCCATGTAAAAATCTTGTGTTCTCTATGTGTGAGCTGGATATCCGTATAACGCTAAGACGAACGATTAAAACTCTATCGCCGCGTATATTCTAGTCCACAACAGATGTAATAATTTATAAAGTTGATTGCGAAGTTGTTGTTAGGAATATATTTTAGATACTATGCTTATAGAAACAACTTTTCATCATAGAAACATTTTAAAATAGTGAGAAAGCACTAAAAAATAGTAGCCAATTCCAAACAAAATTATAGTTATTATTGTTAAGTAAAGCAACAAGAAAACCATCCCAAATAGACTCTTAGTCATCTTAGAAATTACTGTCTTTAGAAAAATTATTCTGTGCGAAAGCCAAACACTATCCGGATACCTAAGCCCACAGCTCGGTCCCACACATCGATATCGCTAATGTGTCTCAGTGTGGTTGGTATCTGAATATAAAGCTGCGTTCGACATCTGCACATAATAATCTCTTAAAGTTAAAAAAATCGCTATTGCAAGATTACACTAGAAATATATATAATCATAAAGTATGTCGAATGATATATATTTAAATTCATTTATGATATAATTCTTATTTTATAGAAAAGCATAGACAATTCAAATTTCAACCAGTTATTAACAGAAAAAAAAACATTATAATTTTTTTCTCAAAATTTCAGAATAAATTTTAGATCTCAAAGTATATATTAAATTAACTAGAGAAAAAAATTTAGAAACGAATTCTGCGATCATCTAGAACTTGACCATTTGATCATCTAGAAGAAAGTGACATAAGATTTTTACCTAAAAAGAGATCAACCTAAGCTTCAATAACAACATTGGGAAATTTAACTTTATCGCACCAATGTTTTAAATTATTTTGGTAAGGAAAAGAACAAATTGTATTGGCTCATGTTGATGTTTTTGGTATAAGAATATTGACCTTATAGAATCTCTAATAGGAGTAGATGCAAATGCAAAGCTACTTCTAAGACACGCATAATAATTGCAGTTAGGGGTCAATCCAACTTTCTTTTTTTAGGGTGAATAAAATTTTAATTAATTAGAAGACAGCAACAATAAAATAAAATTAAAAATATAATAATAATAATAATAATAATATCAAATAATAATAATAATAAAATAGTTTTTTTTTTTTTAAAAGTTTAACAAACATTATGCTATCAAATTTATAAAAGAAATTTTTATCATTTATTCAAGAAGAGTAAATATTTTGAACTTTGGATGGATGGACAAATAATGCGAGATGGGTAATATTAGGGCAAAAAAAATTTTTTTAGGGGGGATAACACTCCAAAATTACCTCTCTTATACTTTTGCCTATCTCCACATGAGTGGGGATCTTCTCATGATTGCAGCTTATTTTGACTATGTTGGTTGAGAGCTTTGCCTATCAATTAAGAGGTCTTAGATTTGAAGCCTACGTATCTAATGTGTGTGTGAATTTATATTAATTGACTTAATTGTCTGTCAAAAAACAAAACAAAAAAGATATTCATAACTAATCCATCATTGTATCACTCCTTTAATTTCTGGTAAAAGAAACTGTCAAGAAAATATTAATAGAAACCTTGTAAAAATATATATCTTAATATGATAAAAAAAATATTTTCATGAACTCCCTTTAATGAAATTATATTTCTTTTATTTATTTATTTAAATCCTCCTACTTTTAGCAAAACCACTTTGGGTATTGAATAATAAAAATGATATGTTTCTAGAAATTGCTCCCAAATGTTAAAATAATTTTGTAGATATTCTATTAATGCACCCAAAATATTCAAATAAAAAACTTATAAATTTAATTTTAAGATCAAATGAACTCTGTATGCAAGAAACTTGTAATTGAAACAAGCATCTCTAGATGAGATGAAGTCAACAATATTAAAAACCTAAATCCAAACCAGAATCAAATGTGCATAACTTTAGCTCAAGTTTTTAATAAGACTATTTGAGGGACCAAATAACTTCTAATTTTAGATGGTTAAAATCGAAACGATTATCTCAACGAGAGAAAGGTGAGAAGCTTAATATTATTCTATATTGATATCATCACATGACATTGGACATTAAACAATGCTAATGTTGGCTATCTTCTGGCACTAAGGCTTCGTTTGAGACGGCTTATTTCTTGTTTTTTTAAATAGTTTTTAGTAAAAAAATTAAAATTTTGGTACTAAAAAGCTACTTTAAAAAGTAGTGAAAAAACCGTCCCAAATGAAGTCTAAATGATCTCATCATCAATTTGCATGCCATCAGCCAACATTGACACTCACCAACAAACAACATTGCATGAAGTTGGTCAATTACTAAAATTTGACCTTAGCATGTTAGGTCTTTTAATCCTCACTAATATAAATATAAGTATCGAGTTAGATCAATCAACAATGTCTTAATCTCTGATGTTCCTTATTAACTATTGTCTGACACAAATCGAGGATTGACGATGTCTTATGACTGACGACCACTAATGTCCAATGCCACGTTAATAGCCATCGATCTCACCGTCGACAAGGATAATGATCAAGGAAATCACTAATTATTGCCCAACATTCTCGTATGGAAAGCCAATTGCCCAATTTCTTTCAATGTCTAGTATTCATCAACTATCGGTGCCCATCTTCATGATCACCTAATCTCACTTCATGGAGAAAAGCGACCTAAATGAATTGGCGTTCATAAAGAAGTTCCGGGTTGTTTGATTGCTCATGCTACCCGTTTTTTTTTTTTTTTTTGTGATGATCTGAATGCTTGCTGACTTTGGTGCTTTTCTTTCGTGGATTGGTGTTGTTTTTCTTATTTGTCTTGCCTTTATTTTCCTATAATAGATAAGATCTAATGCTCTTAGGTTTTATTTCAAATGTTATTTTTAATGAGCTTTTGATCATCTAAGGACTAGTAATTTTTATCATCATTATCGCGTAGACCCTTGTTAGTTCTCTCCACAAAAAAAAAGTTCCAAGCTGAAGTTGCATTTCCTTCTTTTGCTGTAAGAAAACATTTATTTTATTAAGTTACGTGATAATTTATGTGTTTTCAATTGGTTCTGAACATTTGGTTATTTGTGGATAGAAAAAAAAAATATTTTTTTTTTGGGAAAATTAAAAAATAATAATAATAATAAATTTATCTTCATAATTTGAAATATTTTTTTCTGTGATTTTAAAGATTTTTTTAGAGTTAAAGTAAATATTGATGAAATTCAATAATTTTTTTTTAATCTTAATGCTAACTCCCCATTCAAAAAAAAAAAAAAAAAAAAATCACCCATATAATATTTTATTTAAGAAATTTAGATAAAACAATGAAGTAGGCAAAAGTTAATAAAAATGAGGCTTAGGCTTCAATTGGGTAGTCTTTCTTACTGTTTTTTAAATTAATTTTTAAATATAAAAATTCCTTTAATTAAATATTTTGTACTAAAAATTTATTACATAAAATAATAAGAAAGATGTCTCAAACAAAATCTTATTGGGGCAACTTTCTTACTGTTTTCTATATTAATTTTTTAGTATATTTCTGTTATAAAAATAGCAAAAATATTAGGGGTGTCAATATTTGACATGACATGAAAACCCGACCCGGAAAATCCGGATTGGACTCATCCCGTTTGAAAAACCGGTCGGGTTTGGGTTTGCAGATTCGACCTATTTGAAAAAATGGGTTGGGTTCGGTTGACTCGAACAACCCGAAAACCCGTTTATTTAAAAAAAATTTGAATTTCCCGCTGCCCGGCGCACCCCCCGCTACTGCCCTGCTGCCCTGCTAACCTGCTGCCCCGCTCGCCTATTGCCGCGCTGCCGTGCCCGCACCGTCGCCCGCTGCCGCGCTCGCGAAACCCGAGCATCTTTTCTGCCACACGGGTCGGGTTGGGTCAACCCGGCAACCCGCCGGGTTAGGTCCAGGTTCGAATTTCCGACCCGTTTATCAACCCGGGTCGGGTCCGGGTTCAAATTTCTGACCCGTTTGAATCCGGGTCAGTTTCGGGTTTGACCCAAACCCGACCCGTGACCCAAAATTGATACCCCTAAAAATATAATGGCCAAAAACTATCCTAAATGAATCTCAAAGAATCAAAAATAGATTTTGCTTGAGATTCCTGTCTAAATGTTGACTTGTTCAAGCATTAGAATATTAAGAATATTAGTTCACCCACTGTTTGCTAAAAACATTTATATCTCGAAGATTTGACGATCCTTTTGGCTTCTAACTATTCTAGAAATATTTGATATGTGCTTATTTGAATTTGAGTATGACCATCTTCGTTGTCCGTGGATTCATCTTGAAATCGGAATTTGATTAATTGTGAATTTATTTCTAATTTTTTTTTTACGTACATTATGGCTTCGTTTGGGACGGCTTTCTTATTGCTTCTTGAAGTAGCTTTCTAGTACAGAAAATTTAATTTTTATATTGAAAAGCTGCTTCAAGAAGCAATAAAAAAGCTGTCCCAAACGAAGCCTATATCAATCTTGAAATCGGAATTTTTTATGTGGAAAAAATAGGAAAAATGAAAAAATCACGAGGCCTAAACTAATTACAAAATCCACTAGATAATAAGTGATTCAAAGATCTTTCTTTCTTCACTGTTGTAGGAGAAGAACAACATAGAAAATCAAATATGACAATTAATACCCAACAACAGAGTTTGATTTTCCCAAAAGAGATTACAGATATCCACAGATGGACTTTTATACCAAAAAACAATGTTAAATATTATCAATGCTTTGGAGATGATAGAGATTTCTAATATTGATCCTCAATGACGATGTCGATGGTTGTTGATGGCAATAACTGGCGGTTGCTTGTGGCAATAACTGGTGGTTGCCGACGATTGTGATAGTTGGAAAATGCTAGAGAGCTCTCCCTTCCTCCCTCTCTCATGTGAAGAATAAAGATCTATTTATAGATTTTTGAAAGTAGAATGCTCAGTAAGTATAGAAAAAAATTTAGCGCAAAGTTAGAGTACTCCATCAAACGGGTTGTTTGATTCCTTCGATCGCAAAACTTTTGTCAAATATTTAAATGACTTGATGATGTCAGAACTAAGTGATATTGGACTCGTTGGATTAACCTCGTCGAGTCGTTCTATTCGACTATAAGTAAGCCATATTTGGAGATTATTTGGTTACCCAATTGATGGTTTGAAGCTTTGAAATATGCTTCAGCCGAATGATTTGAACTCATTTGAACTTGGATTTGACCAATTTTTGTGTCATTTGGGTTCGTCTTGTCGAGGCATTCAATTTGACTATAGTTTGAGATCGGAGTTTGAATGCTTATAATTCTAATATACCTCGAGATTTGTGCTGTATCAAGATAATTTTTGGAGACGTATCATCAATATATATAAAAAATTAGTGCTTCAAGATTTATATTTTGTATGAAATATATCGATCATACAATAATATTGTAAGCCACTGAATTTTCTTTCATTTATTATTATTTTTTAAATCCCTAAGATAATAAGTTTCAATAAATTATAGCTAATTGAATAGTTTAAAAAAAAAGAAGCTAATTGAATAGTGGAAATTTAACAGTTTTTCCCCTTGAAATATTACAATAATCAATTGGATGAATTAAAATCAGCTGTTGTTATAAAGGAGACGGCTTCTAGAGAGCTGTTTCTAGAAAGTGCGACTGATCGTGCGATCACGAAGCTGGCCAGCTTTGAAATATTTTGGGTACATTTTTATTGGATCAAATGAGAGATCAGATTCGCTTTCTTATTATAATATTATTAAAGTGTCTGGCAGTTACTTTGGGTGATTTGACCGTTATATATATTTTATTTATTTTTTAAAGTTTTTGCATTAAAAATTATTTTAGAAAGCTGTCCAAATAAAATTTTAGTGCTTTTTAAAATTGCTTTTTAATACAAATAATTAAATAGGATAAACAATAAAAAAATCGTCCCAAACATAAAGAAAAACAGTTCGAGTAAATGACTAAAGAGGTTGAAAAATTATGGAATTAGCAAATAGCAAAATCCAAGCAATTGTGAAATGACTTGAATCAGTAAGAAGCTTATCCAATCCAACAACTATGGAGTTGTACATATATCAAATAAAATTAAAAGAATTTATTAATGAGTGGATGAATTACTCATTTGAGTTGGGGCACAAGGGTTCTGATTTAGACTTTAAGTAGAACCATTCGATAGACTTCACCTTTTACCACATCTTAGGCTTCATTTAGGACGGTTTTCTTATTATTTCTTAAGAAAATTTTGTAGTATAAAACTTTTAATTTTTGTACTATAAAGCTGTTTTAAAAAATAATAAGAAAGTCATCCCAAACGAAATCTTAATTGGTAGAAGAGGTGAAATTTCTATTAAGCTTCCATTTGTTTAGGATAATTATATGGATAAATTTGTATATAATATTGTCTTAATTTTTAATAGCTTTCTTATTATTTTCTAAAGCATTTTTTAATAAAAAATTTTATAATTTAAAAAAAATTATATTAAAAAATAAAAAAGTAACAATCTGCTTTATAAAACAGTAAAAAAGTTATCCCAAACGAAGTCATTATCATAGCAAAATAAATTTAGCATTTTAACTAATCATCACTCAATAAAATGAAAGAAAAAAAAATCAGTTGGTTGTATCCAAATTTGTTCGTAGGCAACACCCAACCTTAGTAGACGAACTTTGATAAAGCGACCTGAGAACTTGTATGAGAATGCAGAGAATATAAGACTAAAAAGAATTGTAGCATAAGTGCTCAAATAATGCATAAAGCTTAAAGGGTCAAAATATCCAAAATGCTTCTCTTAACCCTTCATTATTAGTGATCAAAGGTCTACATAAGAGCCTATATTTGAAAGAAAAAGTACAACAGTTTACTGCTCTCTATATAAACTACTTTAGATGCGTGTCACCTCCTAGCTGGTTGAATTGAGAATGTCGACACTTTATAGAAAGGCAAGTGAGTTGATGACGAGCTCTATGATTGAATGGTTGTGGGATGGCAAGCTGAGAGCTACGTGAGTAGGCACTTTTCTATAGATAAGATTGACGAGCATGAATAAAGGTACCACCTTGGATAAAAGATGACTTGCATTGATGATCAATCTTCCTTCATGAGGTGATTGGCAAGCCCCTTGATTTATAAGGACCTTTTGATTGTCCTAGTGAGCTATGACTTCCCTATGTGCTTCCTATATAGTGATTAGAATCTTGTGATCCTAAGACTAACTCCTTTATGATGCCCTCTAGTTACAAGCACCTTTATCATGGGCTTTTTATTGTGTTCGGACACCGAACTGAGAGAACCGTCCGGTTTTTTCTGTCTATAGTAAAAGCATAGTCAAAGCGCAGCTGCTATAGTAACAGCGTGTTGACTACCTTTTACTGTAGGCAGGGAGAACGGTGTGCACACACAATAATCTCTCCTTGTCACGACCTGTCGAGTATCTATTAGGTACATGAAAGGCAGATGCGAGTTGTTGACTCATTCTAGTTGTGATAGAACTTTTGATGATAATTTTGTCTCACTAATGAATATTTTTCTTAAAATTAATGATCGTTTCAAACTTCAAATAAAAGCATTCTTTTAGTTGCTTTCACAGATTCATCAAAGAGACAAAAAGTGGTGAATAACAGCATCAGAAATCAAAGGAATGGTATCTGAATTTGACTCATCCAGTCAACGTAGAAATGATCGTCTTCTAGATTCTGTAATTTTTTAAAAATAGCAACTTTCAAGGCTAAATGATCGTAAGATTGTTTGTTATACAAAATTTTATATATTTTTTTCGAATAGTTTTATTTTTCAACAAATTATAGTTTGAAAAAGCATCAATATTTGTATTAAGAATCTACATGTATAGCGAAAAATAAAATCGAGTTTGAAAAAGCATCAATATTTGTATACAAGATTATTGGAGCAAGGCTTAAGTTTTGTTTGGGACTGTTTTTTTACGACTTCTTGAAGCAGCTTTTAAATACAATTTTTTTTAAATTTTAATACTAAAAAACTGTTTTAAAAAACAAGAACAAAGCCATCCCAAACAAAAAGCTTGTCTTAACACCACATATAATAATCATCAAAGTGTTCAGATATTGAATTTTGCAAAAAGTGGTGAATATCATCACACCAATCAAATAATGATATTCACATTAGATTTAATTATAATATGTTTGGAATGGATGTAACAATTTATAAAATTAATTGCGAAGTTGTTGTTAGGAAAATATTTTAGATACTATGCTTATAGAAACAACTTTTTATCATAGAAACATTTTAAAATAGTGAGAAAGCACTAAAAAATAGTAGCCAGTTTCAAACAAAATTATAGTTATTATTGTTAAGTAAAGCAACAAGAAAACTATCCCAAACAGACTCTTAGTCACCTTAGAAATTACTCTCTTTAGAAAAATTATTCTGTGCGGAAACCGAACCCTGTCCGGATACCTAAGCCCGCAGCTCGGTACCGCGATACCGAGGCTCGGTCCCACACCTCGGTATCGCTGGCGTGACTCATTGTGGTTGATATCTGAATGTAGAGTTGCGTTCGGCGTCTATATCAACATATTCCAATATAAAGAATGAAAAAAAATAAAGAATGAATCTTAAAATTAGTACTATATATATATATATATATATATATATATATATATATATATATATATATATAAAATTTAGAAACGAATTCTGAGATCATCTAGAACTTGACCATTTGATCATCTAGAAGAAAGTGACATAAGATTTTTACCTAAAAAGAGATCAACCTAAGCTTCAATAACAACATTGGGAAATTTAACTTTATTGCACCAATGTTTTAAATTATTTTGGTAAGGAAAAGAACAAATTGTATTGGCTCATGTTGATGCTTTTGGTATAAGAAAATGACCTTATAGAATCTCTAATAGGAGTAGATGCAAATGCAAAGCTACTTCTAAGACACGCATAATAATTGCAGTTAGGGGTCAATCCAACTTTCTTTTTTTAGGGTGAATAAAATTTTAATTAATTAGAAGACAGCAACAATAAAATAAAATTAAAAATATAATAATAATAATAATAATAATATCAAATAATAATAATAATAAAATAGTTTTTTTTTTTAAAAAGTTTAACAAACATTATGCTATCAAATTTATAAAAGAAATTTTTATCATTTATTCAAGAAGAGTAAATATTTTGAACTTTGGATGGATGGACAAATAATGCGAGATGGGTAATATTAGGGCAAAAAAAATTTTTTTAGGGGGGATAAGACTCCAAAATTACCTCTCTTATACTTTTGCCTATCTCCACATGAGTGGGGATCTTCTCATGATTGCAGCTTATTTTGTCTATGTTGGTTGAGAGCTTTGCCTATCAATTAAGAGGTCTTAGATTTGAAGCCTACGTATCTAATGTGTGTGTGAATTTATATTAATTGGCTTAATTGTCCCTCAAAAAACAAAACAAAAAAGATATTCATAACTAATCCATCATTGTATCACTCCTTTAATTTCTGGTAAAAGAAACTGTCAATAAAATATTAATAGAAACCTTGTAAAAATATATATCTTAATATGATAAAAAAAATATTTTCATGAACTCCCTTTAATGAAATTATATTTCTTTTATTTATTTATTTAAATCCTCCTACTTTTAGCAAAACCACTTTGGGTATTGAATAATAAAAATGATATGTTTCTAGAAATTGCTCCCAAATGTTAAAATAATTTTGTAGATATTCTATTAATGCACCCAAAATATTCAAATAAAAAACTTATAAAATTAATTTTAAGATCAAATGAACTCTGTATGCAAGAAACTTGTAATTGAAACAAGCATCTCTAGATGAGATGAAGTCAACAATAATAAAAAACCTTAATCCAAACCAGAATCAAATGTGCATAACTTTAGCTCAAGTTTTTAATAAGACTATTTGAGGGACCAAATAACTTCTAATTTTAGATGGTTAAAATCGAAACGATTATCTCAACGAGAGAAAGGTGAGAAGCTTAATATTATTCTATATTGATATCATTAAAAATTTTGTACTAAAAAGCTATTTTAAAAAATAGTGAAAAAATCGTCTCAAATGAAGCCTAAGTCTCATCATCAATTTGCATGCCATCAAACAACATTGACACTCACCAACAAACAACATTGCTTGAAGTTGGTCAATTACTAACATTTGACCTTAGCCTGTTAGGTCTTTTAATCCTCACTAATATAAATATAAGTATTTAGTTAATCAATCAACAAGGTCTTAATCTCTGATGTTCCTTATTAACAAATGTCTGACACAAATCGAGGATTGACGGCGTCTTATGACTGGCGACCACTAATGTCCAATGCCACGTTAATAGCCATCGATCTCACCGTCGACAAGGATAATGATCAAGGAAATCACTAATTATTGCCCAACATTCTCATATGGAAAGCCAATTGCCCAATTTTTTTCAATGTCTAGTATTCATCAACTATCGGTGCCCATCTTCATGATCACCTAATCTCACTTCATGGAGAAAAGAGACCTAAATGAATTAGCGTTCATAAAGAGGTTCCGGGTTGTTTGATTGCTCCTGCTACCCGTTTTTTTGGGTGATGATCAGAATGCTTGCTGACTTTCGTGCTTTTCTTTCGTGGATTGGTGTTGTTTTTCTTATTTGCCTTGTCTTTATTTTCCTATAATAGAGAGCATCTAAAGCTCTTAGGTTTTATTTCAAATGTTATTTTTAATGAGCTTTCGATCATCTAAGGACTAGTAATTTCTATCATCATCATCGCGTAGACCCCTTGTTAGTTTTCTCCCAAAAAAAAAATTAAAAAAAAAAGTTCCAAGCTGAAGTTGCATTTCCTTCTTTTGCTGTAAGAAAACATTTATTTTATTAAGTTACGTGATAATTTATGTGTTTTTCAATAGGTTCTGAACATTTGGTTATTTGTGGATAGAAAAAAAATATTTAAAAAAATAATAATTTTATCTTCATAATTTGAAATATTTTTTTTCTGAGATTTTAAAGATTTTTTTAGAGTTAAAGTAAATATTGATGAAATTCAATAATTTTTTTTTTAATCTTAATGCTCACTCCCCATTCAAAAAAAAAAAAAAAATCACCCATATAATCTTTTATTTAAGAAATTTAGATAAAACAATGAAGTAGGCAAAAGTTAATAAAAATGAGGCTTAGGCTTCAATTGGGTAGTCTTTATTACTGTTTTTAAAAGTAATTTTTAAATATAAAAATTTCTTTAATTTAATATTTTGTACTAAAAAATTATTACATAAAATAATAAGAAAGATGTCTCAAACAAAATCTTATTGGGGCAACTTTCTTACTGTTTTCTATATTAATTTTTTAGTATATTTCTGTTATAAAAATAGCAAAAATATTAGGGGTGTCAATATTTGACATGACATGAAAACCTGACCCGGATCCGACCCGAAAAATCCGGGTTGGACCCATCCCGTTTGAAAAACGGGTCAGGTTCGAGTTTGCAGATTCGACCCATTTGAAAAAATGGGTTGGGTTCGGTTGACTCGGGCAACCCGAAAACCCGTTTATTTTAAAAAAATTTGAATTTCCCGCTGCCCGCTGCCCGGCGCACCCCCCGCTGCTGCCCCGCGCCTGCTGCCGCGTTGCCGTGCCCGCGCCGTCACCCGTTGCCGCGCTCGCGAAACCCGAGCATCTTCTCTGCCACACGGGTCGGGTCGGTTCAACCCGGCAACCCGCCGGGTCAGGTCCATGTTTGAATTTCCGACCCGTTTACCTACCCGGGTCGGGTCCGGGTTCAAATTTCTGACCCGTTTGAACCCGGGTCAGTTTCGGGTTTGGTCAGTTTCGGGTTTGACCCAAACCCGACCCGTGACCCGAAATTGACACCCCTAAAAAATATAATGGCCAAAAACTATCCTAAATGAATCTCAAAGAATCAAAAATAGATTTTGCTTGAGATTCCTGTCTAAATGTTGACTTGTTCAAGCATTAGAATATTAAGAATATTAGTTCACCCACTGTTTGCTAAAAACATTTATATCTCGAAGATTTGACGATCCTTTGGCTTCTAACTATTCTAGAAATATTTGATATGCGCTCATTTGAATTTGAGTATGACCATCTTCGTTGTCCGTGGATTCATCTTGAAATCAGAATTTGATTAATTGTGAATTTATTTCTATTTTTTTTTACGTACATTATGGTTTTGTTTGGGACGGCTTTCTTATTGCTTCTTGAAGTAGTTTTATAGTACAGAAAATTTAATTTTTATATTGAAAAGTTGCTTCAAGAAGCAATAAAAAAGCTGTCCCAAACGAGGAGAATTATTACGTCCTCTGAACTGACGTAGAGGTACGTTCGGCCGCCAATAACATGTCGCCACGTGCTCTTACTCTTTACCGCGCGGCCCGACGACTTGACCCGGAGCGGAACCCAGGAATGCTTTATTTTTTTGCTCAGGATTTGCTAGAAAAAACTAGGTACAACTCAGTATTTGCTCAGGATTTGCTTGGTATTGCTAGGGATTTGCTCGGTAGTGCTAGGTATTTGCTCGGTATTGCTAGAAAAAACTAGGTACAACTTGGTACAACTCAGTATTTGCTCAGGAGTTGCTTGGTATTGCTAGGGATTTGCTCGGTAGTGCTAGGTATTTGCTCGGTATTGCTAGAAAAATCTAGATACAACTCACTACAACTCAGTATTTGCTTAGGATTTGCTTGGTATTGCTAGGGATTTGCTTGGTAGTGCTAGGTATTTGCTCGGTATTGCTAGAAAAAACTAGGTACAACTCGGTACAACTCGGTACAACTCAGTATTTGCTCAGGATTTGCTCGGTATTGCTAGGGATTTGCTCGGTAGTGCTAGCTAGGTATTTGCTCGGTATTGCTAGAAAAAACTCGGTACAACTCAGTATTTGCTCAGGATTTGCTTGGTATTGCTAGGGATTTGCTCGGCGGTACAACTCAATATTTGCTCGGTATTGCTAGAAAAAACTCGGTACTCGGTACTCGGTACTCGGTACAACTCAGTATTTACTCAGGATTTGCTCGGTATTGCTAGGTATTTGCTCGGTATTGCTAGAAAAAACTAGGTACAACTCGGTACAACTCAGTTTTTGCTCAGGATTTGCTCGGTATTGCTAGGTATTTGCTCGGTATTGCTAGAAAAAACTAGGTACAACTCGGTATTTGCTAGATATTTGAAATATATCCAAAAAGTGATGGGATGTTGTTCGACTCATAAAGGAATTAAAAAAACGCATGTGCGAGAACCCAAAAAACGGCGGGTCGGGTCGGCGACTTTTCTTCATGCTACGTGGCGCTGAAATATTGGTGGCCGAACGTAGAGGAGCGTACGTTCACCGGACCAAATAATTGCTCCCCAAACGAAGCCTATATGGCTATATCAATCTTGAAATCGGAATTTTTTATGTGGAAAAAATAGGAAAAATGAAAAAATCACGAGGCCTAAACTAATTACAAAATCCACTAGATAATAAGTGATTCAAAGATCTTCCTTTCTTCACTGTTGTAGGAGAAGAACAACATAGAAAATCAAATATGACAATTAATACCCAACAACAGAGTTTGATTTTCCCAAAAGAGATTACAGATATCCACAGATGGACTTTTATACCAAAAAACAATGTTAAATATTATCAATGCTTTGGAGATGATAGAGATTTCTAATATTGATCCTCAATGACGATGGTTGTTGATGGCAATAACTGGCGGTTGCTTGTGGCAATAACTGGTGGTTGCCGACGATTGCGATAGTTGGAAAATGCTAGAGAGCTCTCCCTTCCTCCCTCTCTCATGTGAAGAATAAAGATCTATTTATAGATTTTTGAAAGTAGAATGCTCAGTAAGTATAGAAAAAAATTTAGCGCAAAGTTAGAGTACTCCATCAAACGGGTTGTTTGATTCCTTCGATCGCAAAACTTTTGTCAAATATTTAAATGACTTGATGATGTCAGAACTAAGTGATATTGGACTCGTTGGATTAATCTCGTCGAGCCGATCTATTTGACTATAAGTAAGCCATATTTGGAGATTATTTGGTTACCCAATTGATGGTTTGAAGCTTTGAAATATGCTTCAGCCGAATGATTTGAACTCATTTGAACTTGGATTTGACCAATTTTTGTGTCATTTGGGTTCGTCTTGTCGAGGCATTCAATTTGACTATAGTTTGAGATCGGAGTTTGAATGCTTATAATTCTAATATACCTCGAGATTTGTGCTGTATCAAGATAATTTTTGGAGACGTATCATCAATATATATAAAAAATTAGTGCTTCAAGATTTATATTTTGTATGAAATATATCATACAATAATATTGTAAGCCACTTATTTTTCTTTCATTTATTATTATTTTTTAAATCCCTAAGATAACAAATTTCAATAAATTATAGCTAATTGAATAATTAAAAAAAAAAAAGAAGCTAATTGAATAGTGGAAATTTAACAGTTTTTCCCCTTGAAATATTACAATAATTAATTGGATGAATTAAAATCAGCTGTTGTTACAAAGGAGACGGCTTCTAGAGAGCTGTTTCTAGAAAGTGCGACTGATCGTGCGATCATGAAGCTGGCCAGCTTTGAAATATTTTGGATACAAAAATGAGATATCAGATTCGCTTTCTTATTATTAAAGTGTTTGGCAGTTACTTTGGTTGATTTGACCGTTATATATATATATATATATATTTTTTATTTTTAAAATTTTTTTTATTAAAATTTATTTTAGAAAACATTAAGAAAGTGTCCAAACGAAATTTTAGTGAATTACTAAGCATTTTAAGGATTTTTTTTTATAAAAATTCTTCAATAAAAAAATATTTCTATTTAGGCATTTGTTTGGGACAATTTTCTTACTGCTTCTTAAAGTTGCTTTCTAGTAGAGCTGTCAAAAACGGGTCACGGGTCGGGTTCGGGTCCAACCTGAAATTGACCGACCCGACACTGTTCAACCCGACCCGAACCGACCCGTTTTTGCAAACGGGTCGGTTTTCCGAACTCTTAACTCGACCCGCTTCGGGTCCGGGTCAACTCGAACCCGGCCCGCTTAGGGTATATTTTATTAAATTTTTTTATTTAATTCAATTTATTTAAATCTAAATTAAATTAAGGTAAGATTTACTTCAATTAATTTAAAATAAATCAAGATTAATTTAATTTGGGCAACAATGTTTATAATTTTTTGAAATATCATTTATTTATTTCATAAAAATCCTTTAAAATCCTATTAAATTAATTAAAAACGGGTCAAACCGGGTCGATTTCGGGTTTTCGGGTCAACCCGAACCCGACCCGGTTTTACAAACGGGTCGAAATCTCTAACCCGAACCCGACCCGGTTCGGATTCGGGTTGACCCGAACCCGAAATTTTCGGGTCGGATTCGGGTCGGGTTTTCAGGTCGGGTCAAATGTTAACAACTCTACTTTCTAGTATAAAAATTTTAATTTTTATATTAAAAAACTGCTTTAGAAAACAGTAAAAAAATAATCCCAAACAAAATTATTCATGAGGTCGAATTAAGAAAACTCCAATATTGACATTATAGTAGCATAGAGCAATGAACCATTTGGCTAAACATGAAGAAAAACAGTTCTAGTAAAGGACTAAGGTTGAAAAATTATGGAATTAGCAAATAGCAAAATCCAAGCAATTGTGAAATGACTTGAATCAGTAAGAAGCTTATCCAATCCAACAACTATGGAGTTGTACATATATCAAATAAAATTAAAAGAATTTATTAATGAGTGGATGAATTACTCATTTGAGTTGGGGCACAAGGGTTCTGATTTAGACTTTAAGTAGAACCCTTCGATAGACTTCACCTTTTACCACATCTTAGGCTTCATTTAGGACGGTTTTCTTATTATTTCTTAAGAAAATTTTGTAGTATAAAACTTTTAATTTTTGTACTATAAAGCTGTTTTAAAAAATAATAAGAAAGTCATCCCAAACGAAATCTTAATTGGTAGAAGAGGTGAAATTTCTATTAAGCTTCCATTTGTTTAGGATAATTATATGGATAAATTTGTATATAATATTGTCTTAATTTTTAATAGCTTTCTTATTATTTTCTAAAGCATTTTTTAATAAAAAATTTTATAATTTAAAAAAAATTATATTAAAAAATAAAAAAGTAACAATCTGCTTTATAAAACAGTAAAAAAGTTATCCCAAACGAAGTCATTATCATAGCAAAATAAATTTAGCATTTTAACTAATCATCACTCAATAAAATGAAAGAAAAAAAAATCAGTTGGTTGTATCCAAATTTGTTCGTAGGCAACACCCAACCTTAGTAGACGAACTTTGATAAAGCGACCTGAGAACTTGTATGAGAATGCAGAGAATATAAGACTAAAAAGAATTGTAGCATAAGTGCTCAAATAATGCATAAAGCTTAAAGGGTCAAAATATCCAAAATGCTTCTCTTAACCCTTCATTATTAGTGATCAAAGGTCTACATAAGAGCCTATATTTGAAAGAAAAAGTACAACAGTTTACTGCTCTCTATATAAACTACTTTAGATGCGTGTCACCTCCTAGCTGGTTGAATTGAGAATGTCGACACTTTATAGAAAGGCAAGTGAGTTGATGACGAGCTCTATGATTGAATGGTTGTGGGATGGCAAGCTGAGAGCTACGTGAGTAGGCACTTTTCTATAGATAAGATTGACGAGCATGAATAAAGGTACCACCTTGGATAAAAGATGACTTGCATTGATGATCAATCTTCCTTCATGAGGTGATTGGCAAGCCCCTTGATTTATAAGGACCTTTTGATTGTCCTAGTGAGCTATGACTTCCCTATGTGCTTCCTATATAGTGATTAGAATCTTGTGATCCTAAGACTAACTCCTTTATGATGCCCTCTAGTTACAAGCACCTTTATCATGGGCTTTTTATTGTGTTCGGACACCGAACTGAGAGAACCGTCCGGTTTTTTCTGTCTATAGTAAAAGCATAGTCAAAGCGCAGCTGCTATAGTAACAGCGTGTTGACTACCTTTTACTGTAGGCAGGGAGAACGGTGTGCACACACAATAATCTCTCCTTGTCACGACCTGTCGAGTATCTATTAGGTACATGAAAGACAGATGCGAGTTGTTGACTCATTCTAGTTGTGATAGAACTTTTGATGATAATTTTGTCTCACTAATGAATATTTTTCTTAAAATTAATGATCGTTTCAAACTTCAAATAAAAGCATTCTTTTAGTTGCTTTCACAGATTCATCAAAGAGACAAAAAGTGGTGAATAACAGCATCAGAAATCAAAGGAATGGTATCTGAATTTGACTCATCCAGTCAACGTAGAAATGATCGTCTTCTAGATGCTGTAATTTTTTTAAAAATAGCAACTTTCAAGGCTAAATGAGCGTAAGATTGTTTGTTATACAAAATTTTATATATTTTTTTTCGAATAGTTTTATTTTTCAACAAATTATTAACGACGTTTTACATAAATTCAAATTTATGAAAACTGATCTGTTTTTATTGAGATTGAGCTAAAATTAATCAAAATTTTTGGTTTGGTCAGTTTATAAATTGCTTCTGATAGAACTTATTATGAGATCATAAATTCATCTTTTAGTTTTAGTTTGAAATGATTTTTTATTGTTTCTTAAAATAATTTTTTAGTATAAAAAATAAAATTATTATATTAGAAAGCTATTTAAAAACAATAAAAAAGCCGTCCCAACAAAAAATGTTAATCAATTTATAATAGAGTCAATGCAATATGACGAGCAAATCCAATAGCATAAAAATGTTTGAGTGTTTGAGCCGGCTATAACGTTTTGTAAAACTGATCTTGAAGTTGTTGAAGCGGAAATATTTTTGATTTTTCTTAAGAGTTGCACTGTGTATTATAATTTAAAAAAAATAGTTTTTTAATGTACCACATTCTAGTACATTAAATTCATAAAATTTGCTTCCTACAAAAATTTCTGAAAGCAGCATAAATATAATAATCAAATTGATGTGTGTGGCAATGATTTGAAAAACAAAATAGCAAAAGTTGCGTCAAATGGAACATAAACTGGAGTCTAGTCGATCTGGGATGGTTGCAATTTTATGTAAAGGTGGTTATGAAGCTATTGTAAAGAAAGTAATTTTTTTTTAAACTATTGTAAAAAATAGCTTTTTAGGATAGAAATTTTTAAAAGCAATGAAAAATAATAACCAAATAAAATTATGATTATTATCTTAATTGCAAACTATAAGAAAATTATGCCCAATAAACCCTAAATAAAAAACTAAGAAATATAATAAAAAAAACTTTTGTGATCTTACCTAAAACTTTGATAGGTTGTTGGGATCTTAAAGGAAGTTTCTCTCTTTTAGCTCTTGATGTTTGCTCTGCTAGGGTTTTTTTGTCCTTCTCAGGGCCGTTCGCTACTGTGTAGGTGGCCTTCGTCGCCTGCTTCGCCTCAGGGAAGTTCTCCTTCTTCTCTAGAGCATTTTTACGGTGTTCTTCTTGTTTTGTTTTTCGACTTGATGTCATATTCCCGTCTTCGCGACCTAGGGTTTTTGCACAGATCTTTTTGTGCTCTTTCTTTTAAAGATGTGAGGCATTTAATTGTTCTGTCATTTTTCCCAATTTGAGAATTTCTTCTCACCGTGGGTTGCTGGCATTATTGATTTCGGAGGAATAAATTCAATCGCTCGCTGCTCCTTTTGAATTTGCTTTATTTGGCAAGTTTCCTAGCCGGAGGCCTTCCATTGTTGCCATTAGGATTTTTTTTTTCAATTTAAAGCTTAATGGTGATTGCTTGGTCATTGTACTCAACCCTAGGAATGTATTGATCAAGCTTGTCAACGATTTTGATTGCTGTAGGATCTTCTCTCATCGATCTTATTTTGTGAGCAATTGTTTTATGAAAGTAGTTAAATGGACCCCGACTTTGGACATTGAGGTTGATTCTCCTATCATTCCCATATGGATTTTGTTTCCTTACCTTCGGCGTCATCTTTTCTCCCCACGAATTCTCTTTGGGTTCAGTTCCTTGTTTGATCGCACTTTAAAAACAGATATAGCGACGGCTTCTGGTTCTCGTCCATCTGTTGCTCGCATTCTTGTTGAGTTGAATGCCGCCTAAAAATTCCCTAATAAGATTTGGGTGGGTTCGTCTAATTCCGGTAACATTCAGTGGGTAATTTTGAATGAACTCCTTCATTATTGTGTGCACTATAATTCTTTAGATCATTTGAAAGATGAATGTCATATATTATATCCTCAACTTAATCTTTTTGCTAAACCCTTCTTGTCCATAGAGAGGCTCACCCCTCTTCAGGCCCTATTGATTTGGATGGTGTAAATGTGGTAATTCCTAATGCTGCTTCTGTTATGCATGTGGAGGGGGAAGCTAATAGTGTCTTTTCCCCTATGGTTGTTGATCTTGATCAAAACATATCTACTGTTATTCTGCCAGTGACTCCGTCAGGTGTTTTTAATTAGAGTGTTGTTGCTAATAGTAATGTTTTGGTGGTTTCTTCATTGGTTGTTAATGAGGAGGAGGCTGGGGGGATCTGATTGAAGTTAGCCTTATGTTGGAATCTACTATTCTAATGGGTGTTGACTATGATGATGGATTTGAGGCTTTGGCCCTTGTGGGTCTTGTTGTTTTGGTTACTGGAACTATGAATGATGAAGATGTTAATGAGGAGTCTTGTAATCCTGTAGTCAGTGTTGTTTTTAGTGATCTTAATGAGGGTACTTGTAATAATTTTGGGAATGTGGGCAATGATTCTAATATGGGTGGCATGAGCCTTATTCCTTGTTTGGTTAATCATGTTTCTACCATGATTCCTTCTCCTATTAATGTTGATGTTAATGATGAGGAAGAATTTTGTTCGAATTTTGTGGTTGGTGATGCAGTTAGTCCTTCAGTTAACTTGGTTGTGCCGACAACTATTGTTGATATTCCTATTTTGGTTGTGTCCAATGTGGAGTTGAAAGCCTATCTGGCGTTGTCAGTGAGTAATTCATGTTTGGATCATTCTAATTGGTTGAATGTGTCCGATGGCGATGTTGATGAGATTGCAAATGAATTTCAATATTTGCAAAATATGTATAATTTTATGGCAGACCGAGTAGTTGTTCATGTTGTTGCAGCTGGTGCTGGAAAAAGATCTAAAAGTAAATCTAAGAAACAAATGTGATTCGTGCTATGCTTGGTTTGACTTTTTTGTTGATTTCTGGACAGTGATGAGGCAATTCTGCTTAACCCCGGGTTGGCCTTGAGTTGGCAACCTTGGTGGTTGGTGTGATTTTCTCAGTGCTCAGAACTTTGGCTGGTTGTTGTATGGCTTACAACTGCCAATGGATGGTCATTTCTTCTCTACTCAATGGGTACATAATTGTCATATTAAGTCCTTTTGGGTGGTGGCATTTGTTTTGCGTCGTGTTTTTGTCATCTCAGCTGTTGCTTGGAGCCTTGGGTCTCTTATGGTGGTGCTTTGGGTGGCTCGTGCGGCTCTGGGATTTGGGTTTTTCTTGGTGATCTAGTAGTTTTGTTTTGTTGTTTTATTTTCTTTTGTTTATCTTTGTAATAAGTAGAACGTCGGCTCGTAGGTTTTCTTCAAAGTCTGTTCTTTTAGAGGGTTGATAGTTCTTTAAGGCTTGTAATTTCTTATAGTTATCGCGAAGCCCCTCTGCAAGTTTTATCAAAAAAAAAAAAAAAAAACTTTTGTGATAATTGTTTGTTAACTCATGTTATTAAGTAAAAAAAATATTTTGTGAAGTGATTCTATTTTGTAGGCTTTATATATTTTGTGGAAAAAGCTAGTGAAAAAAATTCTTCTATTAGCTAATATATCTATTTAACTAATTGATTTCAAATTTTATAATATTTTTTTCTAATTGGATGGTCTATGATTTTTATGATTGCACCATTAATTTTTTAAAAAGATGTAAATTGTATTTTATTTTTCATCTCATCATAATTTATAATTATTTTTAAGAAAAAAAAATATGTAAGAAGAAATTGTAATTATATTTTACTTTATTTATTCAATGAGACAAATGTCCTCTCCTAGTTCGCACCTATTTAAAATTTATTTGTTTTATAAGATAATAAATTTTCTTGTAGTATTTGTTATTGAACATTATCAAAATAAATATATATAAGAAAATGATTATATCATGAAAATAAAAAAAAATAAATATTATGAAAATTTACTTTTAGCAAATTACAAAAAGGAAAACAGAAAATAAGGAAAAATAGGGTCAGAATTTGTTATTAAAATTTATCATTAGATTAATTTTAAGATATGTGTAATATAAATTTAATTAATTAATTATATATTACGCTTATTTTAAAATTAATCCAATAAAATTGTTAAATTATAATTAGACATTCAAATTCAAATTTTCTATAATAATTAAGGTTAATTAATTGAGTGATTAATTGTTACAATCAATTTAAAAGACAAAACGAATATGATTAGTCTGTTTTACTTTAAAAACACTAAATTTTAGTTAAGTAAAGTTTTATTTTTATAATTCCTCCAAATGATTATCTAAATATTCCAATTAAACATTTATTTCTTTTCATTTATTTTTTAAATTTTCTTAAGCTTAAAATGTCGAACAATTATTACGTCCTCCGACCGGACGTAGAGGAACGTCCGGTCGGAGGCAAATTCCCGCCAAATACCGAGTTGTACCGAGCAAACACCGAGCAATATCAAATAATAACGAGGAATAACATCATGTGAAGACCCAATACCGAGTTATTTCAAGCTATCTTGAGCAATACCGAGTTATACAAAAGTTGTACCGAGTTTTTCCTAGAAAAAACTCGGTACAACTCGGTATTTCTCGATATAGCTCGGTATAACTCGGTATTGGTCTTCAAAGAGCGGTATTCATCGTTATTATCAAATAATACCTAGTTGTACCGAACAAATACCGAGTTTTTTGACGGAAATTTGGCTCCGACCGGACGTTCCTCTACGTCCTTGCACCGGATGTAATAAAAGTTCAAATGTCATCTAGAATTTGACCATTTCATCATCTAGAAGAAAGTGTGCTCTCTCAACAGTATTAAAGTGACCCATTTATTTTTCCTTAAAAAAAATCAACCAAAGCTTTTATAACAAATTACATTTGGAAATTTAACTTTGCGCCAATTTTTTTAAATTATTTTTTCAAGGAAAAGAACAAATTGTATTGGTTCATGTTGATGTTTTTGGTACAAGAAAATGACTTTCTAGAATCTTCAATAGGAGTAGATGCAAATGCAAAGCTACTTCCTTTATTAACGGAAATATTATTATATGCATGAAGATCATGAAAAAATTGTAAGAAATTTCTAATCAAAATAAGTGTCTCAAATCTCAATGGCACAAGAAATGAAATAGGATAAATCATGAGCTCTAATGATTGACACCTAACACTCGATAGTCAATGCCGATTAATGTAGAAGTCAGTTGTCGCCTAACAGTAAAGTAAATTGTCCACCAAATGTAACTTGCATTGTCAACCAATGTCAATGCTCCGCATGAACTTTGCCTGAAGTCACTCAATTGTCAATGTTTGGTGGCAGTCTTCCAAGTCATTTCATCTCCTGCTATAAAGAGAAGGACTGAGTTAAATTGACAAATTGGCATCACTTGATCTCTGACCTTCCTCGCCAATCATTGTTCTACACACACTAGTTGTAAAACCCCTCAGAAGTTCATTTTTTTAGTGTTGTTAGTACGTACGAACTGACTTTAGTACGGGACGAACTGAAGGAAATTGTGAAAATCTGTATGTTTAGTACGTATGAACCGCCTGTACGAACCTGAGTTCGTCGGGACGAAATTTTTCCAGAGAGCAACTCCTCCCGAGACGATTTGGACATCGTCCTGGACGATCCTGCTTTATAAATATCTGAATAGTGTCATGTTGAAGAGAGAGAAAGCTGGAGAAAGAAAGAGAAGGAGAGAGAAGAGGAAAGCTTGGTTTCGGAGGCCGCGGAGGGATTTTCATCCATCTTTGCAGTTGGAAGAATTGTTTGCTTCGAAGTAAGGACTCCGAATCCTATTTCTGATTTCGAAGATTTCGAGTTTTGGTATTTTTCTGCTCAGTTTTGTGTTTCCGTTACTGAAAAATATGCATAACTTTGTATTAACAAAACTTTTACATCATAACTTTTGGTATGTTATAGAAATGATAATTTTGCACGATTTGAGTATTTTCTGGAAAGTTTTCACCGGATATTTTGAATTCTACGGAGTTTTAATTGAATAACGAATTATTTGGATGTTGGAAATTTTTGCTTCAGTATAATAAAAGTCTTGAAATTATGTTTTGCACTATCTGTAGTAATTTGATAATTTTCTAAAACTGTGCATTTTACAACGACTTCTATCTACTATACGATATTTTAAGGGGTTTACTAAATTGAGCCAAATCATGTTTATTGGTTTCAATGCATTGATGATAATGATGAATGTGATTATATGATTGAAATTGTTGTTATATTACTGTGATACTACTGTGTAATGTGTGTGTGAAAGACAAGTAAAGACTGGTTGAACCGTTGGTTGGAGACTGATTGACCTGTACAGGATGGTGGGCCGACGGACTTTCCTTTAAATATGGTTTGGTATAATCCTCTATTGATCACGTGATTATTGAAGGGAGTTATAAGGAGATGATTAATGTGCCGACAGACAAATAGTGACGACTCTTTTTATTGAGCCAACGGATACAAGATATAAGATACTGATATTAATACAAGACTGAAAAACACTGTAATAGTCATGACTTTTACTTTTCGAGTATGTTGTTGAGTATGATTACTGAACATGTGTTTAATCATTGTTATTATTATTATTATATGGATTTATCGTTACCGTACGACTTTACTGTTAATGCATGATTGTACAATTATAGCATTACTGTTTATGTCACTGGATTGTTACTGATACTGATACAGCAGGCACTGATACTACTGATTCACTTTATTGACATTATGCATGTGATATACTGTGTACGTGACATGTGATTCACTGAATACGTGATATAGATTATTGGATTGCATGTGATTCACTGAGCACGTGATATTAGATAACTGAATTGCAAGTGTACATTTTGATATGATTCTACGATATTGATTGATTCCAACTGTTTCAAACGATGTTATGATTTTATTTCATTGATCTGATTTCAACATTCATGAACGATAATATTGATTCGATATTTTATACTTACTGATATTATTGAACTGATGAATTCTCTTTATACAATTGATACTATTGACTGATTTGATTGATATTACCGATACAAAAATTTCTTTAACGATTTAACTATCTACTAAATTGAATTGTGTTATCGATACGACGACTACTGTAGAGATTTGACGCACGTATTTATTCATTGAGATCTACGAACTCTTATACTGTTTATTGATTCTTCTACTGATAATTATGGCTTCACACGTTTCTGTATTGATTTCTGTTCCGTTGTTGTATTGATTTCTGTTTATGTACCGATTCCTATTTCTGTATTGACCCAATGATCATGTGTAAGTGACTGATATTAATTTGACTGATTGACATGCATATTATTTTCGTACAATGCTTTGATTTCAGTTGTAGGTATTTGGTGACCTGCTGGGTTTTTTGAAGCTCATTATATGTGGTTAATATTTTTAGGTCAGGGCAAGGGAGCAGGAGATTGAGGTTGATCAGGAAACTTTAGGTTTTTGTCCTTTTGATCATTTTGATATAGTGATTCTTTTTGTACTCAGGACAGGATGTATTACATGTGATTAATGTGTAGAATCCTGAGTATTATAAATGAACTTTTGGGAATGAATAGAAATGTTTACATGATATTTTGAATTATAATTTTTTGTTAGATTGTTTGTCACTGACTAATGACTATAGATAGCTCTGGTATAAGATTGAGGATTGACTGAATAATTCTTCCAAGTTAGATCTTAGGGCGTCACACTAGTGACTTACATCTGACATCCAATACTCAGCTAATCTTCCCTCCTACAAGGATAAAATCAAGCAAATCACCAACCCTCACCAAACATTATTAGTCAACAATTGCCTTATTTTTGCCAAGGTCTAAAATCTATCAACTATTGATGTCTATTTTCTTGATCGTACGATCTCCCCTAATATGGGGAAAGTGGTCAGACAACTGCCTACCATAATTCATAATAATAATAGTCAATAGAAGCATCAATGATGGGCGCTCTATTAGGGTTTCTTCCACCTTAGCAGTGCTCCTCCTTCATTGTCCTCTCCTGCTCTCCAACTTCGGTCTACCATTAGGGAACTTCTTTTTCCCATTTTTCTCTAGCTTTTGTGGTGTTTCAATTATATTTTCCTTCAGTTTGCTATTGTTTTTGTGGTTATGGTTGTCTGCCACGCCGATCCTATATTTTGAATGGGATGAGCTCCTCTCATTCTTTCAATGATGTGTTATCTAACGTTTCTCATTCTTTAGCTTTCCCTGACCTCAAAGTTTTTTCTCACCATGGTATGTTGTCGTTATGGATTTCAGAAGATTAAATTTTAGCTCTTGCTGTGACTTTCGAGTTTGCCTAAGTAAGAAAATTTTCGTCTCACAGACCTTCTCTTGATGCTATTCCAATTTTTTTTTCTAATCTTAAGCTTTTTGGTGAGACCTCAGTTACTATTCTCATTATGTTGCATGTGTTGATTAAGATGGTTAATGAGTTAGATTATTGTGGGTTGTTTTCTCATTGGTCTTACTTTGCGAACAATTGTTTTATAAAGATATTCAAATGGCCTCGTATGTGTGATATTGAGGTGGAATCTCCCATAATTCTCATTTGGGTATTTTGTTTCCTAACATTTGACGTCACCTCTTTTCACCACGTATCCTTCATGGTTTATGCAACCTCTTTGACCGATCTTTTAAAATCGATCATGCCACTGCTTGTGGTTCCCTGTCGTCGGTATCTCGAGTTATGGTTGAGTTGGATGTCACCAAACGCTATCCTGACCGGCTGTGGGTTGGTCCTGAAAACTTGCAGGTTATGTTAAGTCTATCGACATGGAAGATTTTGTAATATCTCGTTCCCTTACTGTTCCTCTCTGAATTGGATTTCCCTCCCAGAATCGGCCAGGACGAAGTTGAGATCGTCCAGGCCGATCAGTGCATGGAAAACAGCTGATTTCTGGAGTGTTTTCTGGATGATTTCTGGACAGGATCGTCCGGGCCGATCGTGAGATCGTCCAGGCCGATCGGTACTGTAGAAATTATCGGCCAGACAATAGCCCTGGGTGAGGTCCAGGACGATCAGGATTTGGTCTGATCGTCCCGGGACGATGTGAATATCGGCCTGGCCGATCAGTTCACAGATATAAGAAAATCAGCTCGTTTTGAAGAGAGAGAAAACTTTTTATAAAAACGAAAATATCTGAGGAGAGAGAAAGAGAAAGGGAAAAAGAGAAAAGCTGGTTTTCGGAGACCGCGGAGCGCTTTTCGTCCGACGCTGCTGTTGGGAAAAGTGAAGATCTCGTGGTAAGGACTCCGAATCCTATTTCTGTTTTCAAAGAAGTTGAGTTTTGACCGAGTTGAGATCTGTTTTGTGTTTTCGTAGTCGACTTTTCGACATGATTTTGATTTGACACAACTTTCACCGCACAACTTTTAGAGTGTTATAGATATGATTATTCTACACGATTTGACTGTATTCTACGAATTTTCTTCCGGTTGGAATTGGTTCTACGTGATTTTAATCGAATAGAAAATTATCAGGATGTTTTCTGACTTGGTTTCTATAGAATAAAAGTCTTGCATTGATGTTATAGATATTCTATTGTAATTTGGTAGAATTTGGAAATCGTGTCTTTTTGCAGGATTTTTTGTGTAAATTTGACCGACTGCCGTTACGCTGCCCGATTTTCGTATGATTTCTGATTTGTCTGAAATTGATAGATTGAATTGATATGTGTATGACTATTGATATGATTGTTCTAGATTTCTTTAATATTGCTTATTGCATCGATTATTGCGTTGACTATTGATTGGATTGATTGATTGTTACTGAAAGACAAGTGGAAACCTAGTTGAACGTTGGTTATAGAAACCAACGTGTATTGAACGGACTACAACAGCAACGGATTCTACAACAGCACTATTGATAATAGCCAGTTAACCTGGTTGATCATGACTAGTGTTTGTGCTTGTCGAGTAAGACCATTGTATGACATTGTATGATCTTGCATCGTATGGATTTCCTGATATGCATTGATTTATTGATTTCCGATTGATGAATTGATTTGATGGATTTATCGAATTGATTTCTTATCGTACGGATTCATTGATTTTATTGACTGATCATTGATAATCGTCGAGCATTGATACTATTGACCATTGATTATTGTTATGGACATAGATATTGTATAGATTCATTGATGATTGATCGCTGAGCATTGATATGGACATTGATAGATATAGATACTGCATTGATAGCATGGACATGGACATCGTATAGATTCATTGTATTGCTGCCTAGATTTTATAGATTCACTGTTGCTATTGTTCTACACCGTATTGACTGTTTTATAGATTCCTTGTCTCGTATCGCTTTTCTCATTTGACTTCATTGATTAGATCGTACTGATTTGACCGTATTGATTTGATTGACGGATATTGATTGATTGCATTGATTTATCGAATTGCCTGCCGCTGCATTGACTGGTTTTATTGACTATGGATTTCCACTGCATAGAATTGATGATCATTGATTCATGGATTTCCGGATTGCATAGACTCATTGACCATTGACTGATTCAGATTGATAGATTGACATGCATATTGATAGCATCGCCTTGCTTTGATTTCAGTTGTAGGCTTTGGTGACCTGCTGGGCTATTGTAGCTCATTATATGTGGTTTAAAAATTTCAGGTCCGAGCAAGGCAACTGGAATGGAGTTCGATCAGAATGTCAGACGAATCCTTTCGCTACACGGATCTTGGGGCGTCACAGATTTCCCTTCATATTGTTCTCAATTTATATCACTTGTCCATTCGAAGATGGACTGTAGCGCCCTGAATCCTATTCCTCCTAATATTCCCTATACCAATCATATTGTGGGTAAAGAGGGTGTTTTTCCATCGATTGTGGAGCTTAATTCTAGGCAGGTCAATGGAAGTGTGGATTTGGCTTTATGCAATGAGGTTGTTGATGTTGGTGAGGGTCATTTAGAAAACTCTTGTAACGATGGCAGCTTGGGTCTGCTCGAACTTGTGGTTGTTTCTACGGTTCCTCCTGCGACTATTTCGATTAGTGATCTTGTGCTTTTTTCTGAGAACGTGGTTTTGGCCTTTGATGATCTGGATGTCGATGTCAATGTCAATTGGTTGTTGTTAATGCTAATATTGATGGTTTGGATGCAGTTGCTCATGTTGTTACTATCACTGATTGTACTGTACAAGAGGCTTGTGATTCTCTAGTTGTTGTTGTGAAGGATCCTTTGAGTTTAACTCGTACTGTCTCTCTTAACATGGAGGTGGTTAACATGGAGTTGTGTTGTGGTAACACTGTGGTGGTAAATGATTCATTTAGTGGAATGCCTGATGCTGCTGTTGGACCTACTATGCCCACTTCTTCCTTGATAATTTTTGAAGGAACAGTTGATATCCATGTTTCTATTATTTCTAATGAGGATTAGAAAGCCCATATGGACTTGTCTTTGCATGATTCTTGTGTAAGCCAAATCGATTAGATTGAAGAGCACTTGTCCTCGCATGGTGCAGGTGAGGGGGACGAATTGAAAATTTGAATGTGAATCACATTGTTGAGAAGACCTTCTCCCATGAAGGCGGCAAATGTTGGCGGCGTAAACCCAAAAGGATGTAATTTTGATTATTTTACTACTGTTGGGGGCCTTCTTTTTCTTTGTTGGTCGTTGTCTGTTACTTTGTTGGTTGTTTGGCGTTTGGATTTTATGAATGTGGTTGTCTTTCGTTTGTTTCACCACCAGGGCAGCCGTAGCTTGTTAGCAACCACTGGTGGTGCTTCAACTTGTCTTTCTTCTATGTGGATTGTTGTTTGTTTCCTCCTATAGATGATCTGAGGCTAGCGTATGGGTGGTTGCAGGGAGCTTTGTGCAAATTACTGAGCCCGGTTGGCTTCCTCGACTTAGTCATTGTTTGCTTTCTCTTCATTACTAATTTTGGTTGTGTAATCCTATTTTGTTATTGTTTAGATTTGATTGTATCCTCCTTTATTTAATAAAATAAACTAACCTTTTCACACACACACAAAACAAAAAAAACTGCCTACCATCACTTGATAGCAACTAAAGCATCTCCAATTTCCCACTTCCGTCTTGAAACACATCTTCCAAAGTTTATCTCTATGCTATTGTATTAATATATGCCTTGTCTATTTATAAGGAAATGCTTCATGATCTGGAATATGCGACTCACATTAAGAGAATTATTTCAATTAAATCATACCTTATAATTTTTTTCTTTTCTAAAATATCATATTATTTTCCTAAGATCTTAAATGAGCTTATATTAGCTTATACACTTTTATTTGATATTTTCATTTAATATCAAAATAATAAAAAACTTCTCTATTATTGTGAATATTCTAAGATGAAAAAAAAATCAATAAATTTCATAAATGGTCTTTTTTTTTCAAAAAAATTTGTAATTAAAAGCTGTTTTAAAAAATAGTAAAAAATTATCCCAGATAAAATCTTAATGATGTTTGATTTATTAAATAAAGGCTCTTCTTTGCTTCTAAATGCTATGATAATTGCAATGTTTTCAATAGATTTGACTCATTTGGTTGCTTAGAAAATATATTTTAAAAAAATAATGACATATTTCATCATTTTTAAAATTTTTTGAGATTTTAAGGATATTTTTAGAATTTGAAATAAATCTTGATGTCTATTTAGCATTTACATCCAATCAATTGATGAAATTATGAAAATTATTTATAATTTGTAATGCTTCACTCCCCATAAAAAAAGAAAGAAGTGAACAAAAGCTAATAATTTGAGGCTTAAGGAATAAAAAATGTTGACTTTCAAGAAGCATAATATGAAGAAGATTAGCTCACCCTTTGTTTGGTAAAGCTTTAGGGAAATTTGTATTTATATTTCTCCAGCATTTGCTGATCATTGTTTGAAATATCAAATTTATTCGAATGTAGAGGAAAAATTTTTAAAACAATAATTAAAACAAAAAATATAAAAAACTTATAAATATTGATTGATCATAACTTAGGATTTGTTTGGGACTGCTTTTTTATTGCTTTTTAAAGCAACTTTTTAATATAAATATTTTATTTGTTGTACTAAAAAACTGTTTTGAGAATTAGTAAGAAGCCATCTCAAACGAAACCTAAATGTCAATCATTATCCAATATATATACATCTATACACATAAGTCAAAACTAATTTGAACTAAGATTTGCTTTGAATTTTAAGAAAAATGGAATAGATCCCTCATAATTAAAAAAAACAAAATATTTATGTCCTAATTAAAACAAAGTCATCTGGACGAGAAATTATTATGTGCAGAGATCGAACATAGAACGTCGTCTAAAGACCAACCAGAATGCGCCAGGTCAACAGTACCAAGCATTACCAAGCCGGACGTGGTGCAATCAAGTTGGTCATCGAATGACATTCGGCATCTACACAAAATAATTTTTCCATCTGGACAAGCCAATTGAAATATTCAAGACTTAATATGATTTAGCTATCTTTAAATACAACAACATCGTATAAAAAAACATATAATATTCGACCCTTAACACTGGCTTTAATATAATTTGATTAATTAAAATAACACATACATCTTAATAACACTTATATCCAAATACATTGAACAAATAACCCCTCCTCTGATGACAAATGAGAAAAATGAAGAAAATCTGCACTAACTGCAAGAAACCAAGAACAGGAGAAAACAGAGAAGAAGAGTACATCTGACTGCAGTAGAGATAATCGTATATCAGTACATAGGGATTCAGCACATTACAACCACAGCTTCGTATATATTAATATAGGAGTAGAAGAGAAACTCTTAATATGCAGCAGAAAGTGGCTATCAGCTAACAGTATGGATGTGCCGGCTGCTGTTGCAGATCATTAATGGTGTGGAGAGAGTCTTCACAACCAAAGCTGGGAATGAGGAGAAAAATCTGTGATGCCTACTTGAATATCAGTGAGCTGCTTATTAAAAAATATAACTCCACCTAAATTTTTCTTAGGCGCTGCTTGCATGGTTTGATTTCCAGTACTTCTCGATCTCCTCAGCTGTTCTTCCAGGTATTCTTCCAGCAATCAATGACCATCTGAAAATTTATCAGAAGATGATATATAAAAATATAAAAAATAATAATTTAAAATTAACATAAATAGTTCGTGTTCACAAATATCAAAATAGGGCTATGAAAACCTCTCTCCAATAAGATTATATATTCTGACAATAAGATCTATCTCTGCCTCTGAAAATTCCGCCTGCGAGGCCTCAAAACTCTCTTCTGAAACACCAACAGAAAGAAAGTTTTCTATTGCAAATGCAACAAAAAAATGGGAAGAACAAATGAAGTAAAGATCCCTTCTAATTAAATTAGAAATTATTCTATGGGTTCTAACAAAAGAGAAGAAGGTAAATGAGCACCTGCTGAATCAATAATAACTTCATGAGATATTTGATTCGGGCCAGCCATTTTGCAGGGAAAAGAACCCAAAAGAAGATGAAACAGATCAGAAGAGTTCTGATATAAAGGGAAATGGAAGAACTATGTGCTTTTGCTTTTGTTGCGAGCAAGTTGTTAAATTTATACAGTTGCAGAGACAGCGAAAAGACTGATAGCTGCTTAAATCACGATCTGATATAGTTAGGTGGCAGTAAAATAGTAAATATGCAATTATCCTATTTAAATTTATTTATCACAAAACACTTGGCCATTTGAGTGAAAATAAAGATGAACTTTTTCCTTTTCTGATCATTATTTACTGTTAATGGTTATTTTTCAATAGTAGGATAAAAACTGTGGCCAAGCTATAAAATATATTTTCTTATGACTATTTAATTTTAATGGTTTTTTTTAAAACTTTTGGACGTTAAATCCAAATAAGACAAACTTATACATATATCACGAATGAAAGTTTCGAATCAAAGACATTTTGGTTGGAAGTCAAAGTCCCAACCAACAGATAAATAAGAGCTGCGTAATTAATGGTTGTATTTTCTTATGATTGAGAATTAAGAAGGGGCCTCTAATGATGTAATCATAAAGCAGGTTGATGTGGGCATATTTTGAAATATGGAAAATTTTAAAAGCAAGCATACGTGATTAATAAATTATGTGATTAAGGCTTCATTTCATACGATTTTTTTATTGTTTCTTAAAACAGAATTTTAGCACACTCTGTTTTAAAAAGCAACATAAAAACGTCCCAAACAAAGCTTATGTATGTTTTCAAATTAAAAATAGACATAATCGCTTGTTAAACCAGTGATTTATTTGTCCAATCAGCATTTTAAATTTAAAAAAATTGTAGTAAGTCCTCAGTTTAATGGGCAATTTGCTACAATATTTTTAAATTTAATTTTTTTCTTTAACATACTGAATCAAAAGTTACATTAATTCGATTTTTACAGAGATTTTAACGGTTGGAATTCTCTAAAAAGAGTTTCAAACTTCTATGAGCTGTGACCAAGTGGTTTGTTGTATGAGTAAATGCAACCTGACTTTTCTCATAGTACATTACAATACAAAGAATAGTTTTTTTTAGGGGTGGGGGAACGAATAATGGTTCTACAGGATGAATGAGGGCAACGCAGTCGAGTTCTTGTGAGTCCAAAAGATGTTCACGTATCAGTAGATGTAAATATTAAAATAAAAAAGGTGATTAAGAAATGATATAGCATTTTTTTTATATATAAAATTAATAGTGCACTATAGCAAGTTGCTCGTCAACTGGTCGAACTGGATAACGTGATAAATAATAATATTATTAGAATTTAATAAAATTAATATTATAATGATGTTATCATTTTAAATACGAGGTAAAATATTAAATAAAATAAAAAAAATTATGAAATATAAAACTTATATAATTACTTTAAAAATTTATTTTTTGAATCTCACATAAGAGTGTAAAAACTCCAAATTTCATAATTTTAAGAATTTATACTCATAATAATGTGATAATATACGAGGTAAAATATTTAGCTTTTAAAAGTTTTTTAAACATACTTAATGACATTATTTGTTTATTAACTATATTTACTTTTAAAATTTGGCCTTTGAAATATTCCTAATTCTCATTACATATCAACCCAACTCTCTTTGGTCTGTTGGTTGGGAGCTTTGTTATAAACTAAGAGGACTTGAGTTTGAATCTTGCGTATGTGATGTATGTGTGAATTTACCTTTCATAGCCTAAATGTCAAAAAAATAAAAAAGAATAGATTTCTTATATGTTAGTATTTTGCAATTACTTTGTGATTTCAAATATTTATTTTTTTCCTTTTTTGTGTGTAAAAAGCTTTCATTTGAAAAATAATTATAATTATCTATGATATGTCCTCGAAAAATTATATTGTTCGGTCACGATTCTCGAGGCAAAATCAAGTTTGAAACTTCTGAAATTAAAATTGGGACCATTCAAACTCTGATTTCAGCAAACTTACAGTCGAATTGAACGTCTCAAAAATACAAATCCAACGACACCAAAATCGATTCAATCTGACTCCAAATGGGTCCAAATCAAGGGATTGAAGTGCTGTTGGAAAGTTCAAACAACAATTTTGGTTACCAAGCAATTTCTAAACATGACATGCTTATAGTTGAATCGAGCAGCTCAACAAGACAAATCCAATGAGCCCAAGAATACAAAATTCTGATATCATTAAGACCTTCAAATGTCTAGCAAATCATCCACGATCAAGGGATTCAACATTAGCCGTCCATCCTAACCACTCCACATTTATCATTGATCATCATCCTATTTACGGGCGATTCCACTCTAAGAAAATCTATAAATAGAACCTTCATCCCTCTTAAAAGGGGGCTCAAAGCAAGAGAACAAGAGAGAGATCAGAGATCGATCTTGTCTCCTCGCTCCTCCTCGACCACCACCTGGAGTCCCGTTGGACCACCATTTGAGGCCCTGAGTCCCGTCGGATCACCACTTGAGGCCCTGAGTTCCGCCGAACCACCACTTGAGGCCCTAAATTCTACCATACCACCACTTGAGGCCCTAAGCTCCACCAGACCATCACCTAACGCCCGGAGTAACGCCAAACCACCACTTGAGGCCCTGAGTTCCACTGGACCATCACTTGACGCCCGGAGTCCCACCAAACCACTACTTTGAGGCCCTGAGTGTGATGCCCCGAGATCTAACTTGGAAAGAATGTCGATCAAACCAGCCATTTACCAGAGTCATCTATAGTCTCCAATTAATAACAGTCTATAAATAAAAGTCTATAAATTTAAAACATCTATATACAAGTCGATCCATAACTCAAAATATCATATACAATACTCAGGAACTACACTATGAACACCAGAACTGAAATCTATCATGTCCTGAGTACAAAAGAATCAAAATCATCAAAAGAACTAAAACCTGAAGATCCGGATCAATCTCTATCTCCTGCTCCCTTGCCCTGACCTGAAAATATCAACCACATATAATGAGCTTTACAAAGCCCAGCAGGTCACCTACTACCTATAACTGAAATCAAAGCACGGCGATGCTATCAATATGCATGTCAATCAATCAAATTCATATCAGTCAATGGTCAATGAGTCTATGTAATACGGAAATCCATAGTCAATGAAATCAAGTCTATGCAGCGGCGGGCGAATCGATAAATCCATCTCAATCAATACACGTCAATCTTGAAGAAATCCGTACACAGTAGAAAATCAATCAATCCGTCCAATCAGTCGTTATTATCAAATCAAATCAATGCTATCTAGTCAATAAAATCTATCGGAAAAGCAATACGATAAATCCCAATCTATACTGGCAATGAATCAAAGCAGCAGGTAATACGGTGCAGAAATAATAGTATCAATGAGTCTAAAATCAATAATGTAAATCAATAATGTCAATGAATCAATAGACAATACTATCAATAAATCTATAATATCATGTCCATAGCATCAATTGAATCAATACAATATCTATACTCAGTAGTATCCATGCTCAACGATCAATCAATGAAATCGATAAAATCGTACGATACAGTAAATCCAAATCCGATCAAATCAATAAAGCAGTAAATCCATAAAGCAGTAAATCCGTATGTCAATACAGTAGACATGCATTCAATACAATAATACTGAACAAGTACAATCAACTGGATATGTTGCTGTTGTAGAATCCATATTGCTGTTGTAGATATCAATACGTTGGTTTCAATAAAAAGAGTCGTCACTCTATTGCCCGTCGGCCGCCCGTCGGCATATCTATAAGAACCCCTTATGACTCCCATCCATATATCCATAATCAATGTTTAAAGGAAAGCCCGTCGGCCCACCATCCTGTACAGGTCAATTCAATCTCCAACCAACGTTCAACCAGGTTCCACTTGTGTTCCAGTATCAATAATCAATCAATAATCAATTCAATAGTCAATTCAATAGGCAATATAAGAATAATCTAGAGCAATCATATCAACATTCATATGCATATCTATCTAATCTATCAATCTCAGAAAAATCGGAAATCGTACGAAATTTCGGCAGAATAACGGCAGTCTATCAAATTTACACAAAAATCCTACAAAATCACAATTCACCAAATTACAATAGAATGTTCACGACAACAATATAAGACTATTCTTCTACTGAATCCATATCAAATAACATCCTGATATTTTTCTATTCAATTAAAATCGCGTAGAATCAATTCCGACCGGTAAAATCATCGTAGAAAATACTCAAATCATGTACAATATTCATATCTATAACATTCTAAAAGTTGTGCGGTGAAAGTTGTGTCAATACCAAATCAGGTCCAAAATTCGACTACGAAAACACAAAACAGTGCACATCTCGATCAAAAATCAATATCTCTGAAAACAGAAATAGGATTCGGAGTCCTTACCACGAGATCTACACTTTTCCCAACAGCGGCGTCGGACGAAAAGCGCTCCGCAGCCTCCGAAATCAAGCTTTTCTTCTCTTTTCCTTTCTCTTTCTCTCTCCTCAGATATTTTCGTTTTATAAAAATGATTTTCTCTCTCGTCAAAACGAGCTGATTTGCTTATAACATTAGTCTGATCGGCCCAGCCGATCGCCACATCGTCCTGGCCGATCAGAACAAAATCAAATAAGTCCTGGACGATGCTCTCGGGATTCTTGTCGTATCTGATCGTCCCCGGCCGATCCAAAATCGGCCTGGACGATCCAGTCCAGAAATCATTCCAGAAAACACTCCAGAAATCAGCCGTTTTCAATGCACTGATCGGCCTGGACGATTTCAAAATCGTCCCGGCCGATCCTGGGAGAAAAATTCAATTCAGAGAGGAACAGTAAGGGAACGAGATCTCACAATCTCCCCACCTTAGAAAAATGTCGTCCCGACATTTCCCTACAGGTACGAAGCAAATACAACGCAAAACAAATCGATCCAAATCCAAATCAAAATCAAAACTCGTCGAAATCTATACAAAACACACAATGCAATCAATCAAATGTCAATATGCATGATCAAATGTCAATGTCAATCGATTAGTAAAATCAATCTTACCAGTAGAACTTTCTGGTCGTTGTTGATCCTCATGATGCTGCAAACTGTAGACACGTGGCACCACTGGAGGAAGTGCAGGAGGTCGTGGCGCAACTGTCTCCCTCTGATCTCTGACCGATATATCAATCATCCGATTCCCTGATCTCTCACTGTAGGCTCTCGAGCCAACAGTCCTCTGCTGTCCTGTACCAGTGCCAGAATCAGTCCTTCCACCCAATCCTTTCTGAGGATAATTTGCTGCTCTATGCCCTTGCTGTCCACAATGAAAGCACTGTCCCGTCAACAGGTAACACCGACCTGCATGTCGTCTACCACAGTGAATGCACTCGCCAGAACTACCAGACGATACTACTGATGCAGATCGCGATACAAATCTCGATGCAGATCCCTTCGAATCATCGTATCTGCTTTTCTTCTCTCTATCTCTATCTCTACCATAATCATCTCGTCGTACCTCATCTCTCCTCCTCCTAGTATCATCATACCTCGATATCGGTGTCGCCAAGTCAATCTCTATCAATCGGACCCGCTCCACCAGCTCAGAAAACTCATGTATCCGGAAGGGAACAAGTGGGTGTCTCAGCTCTCTGTTCAACCCATGCAGAAATCTATAGCACTTCTCTTCGGCAGTAGGAATCAGATGAGCAGCATACCTGACAAGTGTAGTAAACTCGGCCTCGTACTGCATCACTGACTTGCGGCCTTGCTCCAATCTCATGAAAGCTTCCTGCATCTGTCGCTGAGCTGACGGTGGTACAAACCACATCCTGAACACTGCGGTGAACTCATCCCAGGTGATCTCAGCATTGGTCTTCCCCTGCAATTTCTCTCTCTGCTGTCCAATCCACCATCTCTTCTCTTCACCCTCAAAAAGAAACACAGCCAAAGGTACCTTTTGATTTCCCGGACATTACATGCTGTCAAAAATCTTTTCCACCCTCATTATCCAATCTTCAGTAGCCTGGGGTCCCACAGCCCCTTTGAACAACGGAGGCTTCAGCTTATGAAACATCTGCAAGTGTCTGTCTGCCTCTTCCTCTTTGCTCCCACTCATCTTGCTCTACGCATCACCCATAACATGTGCTATCGCAGTAGCCAACTGTATCATACTCTCTGAATGTACTAGAGCTGCGCTGTGTTGCTCATTCGGTATACTGGATTCTGCCGGAGGTTCCATATCTTTTCACCTGCATAATTCAGAAGAAATGATACACACATGCAATGATGTATGCCAATGAAGCTCTTACAGCTACCTATTCTACCCAACTCTCAATCCAATCCTACAACTCTGGTAAAAATCCATTCTTCCAATAACACTGTTCTGATACCAACTTGTGATGCCCCGAGATCTAACTTGGAAAGAATGTCGATCAAACCAGCCATTTATCAGAGTCATCTATAGTCTCCAATTAATAACAGTCTATAAATAAAAGTCTATAAATTTAAAACATCTATATACAAGTCGATCCATAACTCAAAATATCATATACAATACTCAGGAACTACACTATGAACACCAGAACTGAAATTTATCCTGTCCTGAGTACAAAAGAATCAAAATCATCAAAAGAACTAAAACCTGAAGATCCGGATCTATCTCTATCTCCTGCTCCCTTGCCCTAACCTGAAAATATCAACCACATATAATGAGCTTTACAAAGCCCAGCAGGTCACCTACTACCTATAACTGAAATCAAAGCACGGCGATGCTATCAATATGCATGTCAATCAATCAAATTCATATCAGTCAATGGTCAATGAGTCTATATAATACGGAAATACATAGTCAATGAAATCAAGTCTATGCAGCGGCGGGCGAATCGATAAATCCATCTCAATCAATACACGTCAATCTCAAAGAAATCCGTACACAGTAGAAAATCAATCAATCCGTCCAATCAGTCACTATTATCAAATCAAATCAATGCTATCTAGTCAATAAAATCTATCGGAAAAGCAATACGATAAATCCCAATCTATACTGGCGATGAATCAATGCAGCAGGTAATACGGTGCAGAAATAATAGTATCAATGAGTCTAAAATCAATAATGTAAATCAATAATGTTAATGAATCTATAGGCAATACTATCAATAAATCTATAATATCATGTCCATAGCATCAATTGAATCAATACAATGTCTATACTCAGTAGTATCCATGCTCAACGATCAATCAATGAAATCGATGAAATCGTACGATACAGTAAATCCAAATCTGATCAAATCAATAAAGCAGTAAATCCATAAAGCAATAAATCCGTATGTCAATATAGTAGACATGCATTCAATACAATAATACTGAACAAGTACAATCAACTGGCTATGTTGCTGTTGTAGAATCCATATTGCTGTTGTAGATATCAATACGTTGGTTTCAATTAAAAGAGTCGTCACTCTATTGCCCGTCGACCGCCCGTCGGCATATCTATAAGAACCCCTTATGACTCCCATCCATATATCCATAATCAATGTTTAAAGGAAAGCCCGTCGGCCCACCATCCTATACAGGTCAATTCAATCTCCAACCAACGTTCAACCAGGTTCCACTTGTGTTCCAGTATCAATAATCAATCAATAATCAATTCAATAGTCAATATTAAAGCAATCATATCAATATTCACATTCATATCTATTCAATCTATCAATCTCAGAAAAATCGAAAATCGTACGAATTTCAGCAGAGTAACGGATGTCTATCAAATTTACACAAAAATCCTACAAAATCACAATTCACCAAATTACAATAGAATGTTCACGACAACAATATAAGACTATTCTTCTACTGAATCCATATCAAATAACATCCTGATATTTTTCTATTCAATTAAAATCACGTAGAATCAATTCCGACCGGTAAAATCATCGTAGAAAATACTCAAATCGTGTATAATATTCATATCTATAACATTCTAAAGGTTGTGCGGTGAAAGTTGTGTCAATACCAAATCAGGTCCAAAATTCGACTACGAAAACACAAAACAGTGCACATCTCGATCAAAAATCAATATCTCTGAAAACAGAAATAGGATTTGGAGTCCTTACCACGAGATCTACACTTTTCCCAACAGCGGCGTCGAACGAAAAGCGCTCCGCGGCCTCCGAAATCAAGCTTTTCTTCTCTTTTCCTTTCTCTTTCTCTCTCCTCAAATATTTTCGTTTTATAAAAATGATTTTCTCTTTCCTCAAAACGAGCTGATTTGCTTATAACATTAGTCTGATCGGCCCGGCCGATCGCCACATCGTCTTGGCCGGTCAGAACAAAATCAAATAGGCCCTGGAAGATTTCTCAGGACGATGCTCTCGGGATTTTTGTCGTATCTGATCGCCCCCGGCCGATCCAAAATCGGCCTGAACGATCCAGTCCAGAAATCATTCCAGAAAACACTCCAGAAATCAACCGTTTTCAATGCACTGATCGGCCTGGACGATCTCAAAATCGTCCCGGCCGATCCTGGGAGGAAAATCCAATTCAGAGAGGAACAGTAATGGAACGAGATCTCACACTGAGTTCTGTCGAACCACCACTTGAGGCCTTGTGTTCAGCCATATCATCACTTGAGGCCCTGAGCTCCACCGGACCATCACCTAACGCCTGGAGTTCTTTCAGACCACCACATGAGGCCCAAACTTCTGCTAGACCACCACCTGAGGCCTAAACTTCTGCCGGACCACCACTTGAGGCCCAGCATTCTGCCAAACCACCATTTGAGGCTCAGACGACTTATGCTGGATAACCACCTGAGACCCGAACTTTTCCGGACCACTACTTGAGGCCCATACTTCTATCGGACCACCACCTGACGCCTAGAGTTCTGTCAGTCCATCCCCTAATGCCCGGAGATCTGCTAAACCACCACTTGAGGCCCGGACTTCTACCGGACCACCACATGACCCTCAAACTTATGCTAGGACACCACTTGGCACCAAGAGTTCTACCGGAGTACCACCTTACTATTACGGTCTTTCTGACCCCAGTCTCCTGCCGACTACAATTCTTCATACCTTTGTCGCTTACTACGGTCCTTCCGACATCCATCGATAGACAACGGTCTTTCTAACCCCTATCTCCTGCCGACTACAGTCCTTCCGACCTTCGTTACCTACTATGATCTTTCTGACCTCTATCCTATCGACTATGGTCCTGCCGACTAAACAAACATGTCTATGTTGATTATTATAACTCCCACCATATAATGCACTCTATATGACTTACATTTGGGACATCAACCCAAGGCCTTCTCTCTATGAAGGGCCTCATTTGTAATCGACAATAAATACCAGTGGATTCATTCAAACTGGGCCATACCTCATGATTTTTCTCCCTTTTCAGGGGTTTCCACATAAAAATTATGGTGTCTTTTATGAATGCTACACCCTTTCTCTTATCTGCTTGTGTGCTCGTAAACGCTAAGACGAAAAACTTTATATTTCTCTACCGCCGCGAATACTCCATGACGCAACAATCTAAATATTACTTCACCAGATCAAATGTAAAAAAACAATATTTTTTTATTAAATTTAAATGATAATTTGTCCATTAAAAAGACACATTGTAGAAAAATAATTCATATAGCCAACCCCATATATTGAGATAAAATCTTGTTATTTTTTTATCTAAATTTTCAATATATATATATATATATATATATATATATATATATATATTCTTCTAGAAATTCTTTGAATCGTGATACACATACATAAAATTTTTAATATTATTTATAAATTATAATTATCTAAATATGATAAATTTCAATTTGAACTATTTTTAGATATCCATCACAAGGATCACGTCGGTTACAACCGAAAAAACATATCATTTGTATTTTACAAAATTTAAAAAATTATTTTATTCTATCTTAATTTAGAGGTATTGCTGGCCTGAGACGTTTAAAATTTAGAAAAATTTTATACTAAAAAGCTATCGTAGAGAGTAAAAAGAAAATTATTCCAAAAAAAAACTTAAAATAATATTACAAATATAATGAAAAATTATACCCACTGAGGCTTTGAGTGGTTGGTGGACGAGCACGATTGGGAACCCTCCATCATGGGTTTGAATCTCCTCTAGTACAACATTGCCTTTTCAGTGTAGCAAAGCAAGTGTGAGTCCAATGTCTGTGGGTGGCCTCGTTAGGTTCCGCCAAAAAATTAGTTACGCTGTCAAGCGCTTTATTTGGAGTGACAGCGGGTAGATACCTCAGTTCAAAAAATAAAAAATTAGGAGTCTTATTGTCCTCTACAAAAATTAAAATATTAAAAAGTTATCTTATTTGCAATTTGTCTAGATCAAACTACCAAAAGTTTATCTATTACAATAATTCAACAAACTCCTAAAAAAAAATACTCCATAATTTTCTCAAATCCTAAGGTTCAAACCCTTATAAAAGGAAAGAAAATTATGTTCAAAATTCAAATAGTATCAAAATTTTTAAATTTATGTTGAGGTTAATAATATATATTATATTTTAAATTATATTAATTTCAATATAAATAATTTATTTTTCTTATTAAAAACCGATCAACAAAGGGTCCCACAAGTCGCCTAACATAAAGCACAAAGACCACGTGAACAATTAATGAAAAACCACGGCAGCTTCATTGCGCACGTCAAGTAATATTTATTTTTTTTGTCTTTACAGTATCAATGCTTCATGCGGACAATTTTTTTTTTTTTGGAAATTTTTGTGCAAAAATCTGTATATTAAATCAAAAAAGATTGCAAATCACTATAGAGAAAAATACAAGTATAAAATCAATTATACCCTCAAAAACTAGGGCTGCAAGCGAACCAAATTTTCGACGAGCTACTCGCTGTTCGGTTCGATTAAAGCTTGTTTGTGATCGTTTAATTAACCAAACAAACAAACTTGAACAACATTTTAAATACTCGATTCTTAAATAAACAAACTTGAACACTAATGCGTTCGACTCATTTATGTTCGCGAACAACATCATTTGAAGTTCGTGAACAAGCTCGACATTAAGCTCGATAAGAAGCTCGATTCGTGTTCGATTTTGAACTCATGAATAGGCTCGATAAAAATAATTAATATTTGACTATAGAATTAAAAAAAATATAAATAATCATTGCTTTTGTTACATAGACAATTGCTTTTATTATAAATGTGTTTTTTCATAGATATGTAATATGTTTATGAACATGTTTGTTTGATAGTTAAAAAAAATCGTTAAATATGTTCACGAACAAGCTCGATAAGCACTAAACGAACGAACATGAACCGAACATGAACACTCATTAATTTAAATGAACCAAACATGAACACAAACAATAAAGCTCGAACAAACATGAACCAAACTTGAACAAACTGATATTAAATGAACACAAACATGAACACTCTCATACTCTGCTCGGCTCGGTTCGTTTGCAGCCCTATCAAAAACCCACAAAAGGAAGGAGCGAAAGAAGAAGTTGGACTCAGGAAAATAAGGTATGCACCGTAAAAACATTACTGCTCCGATCAAGATGAGAAATGAACGAACCCAAAAGCCAATAGAACATTGGTTGCCACAAACCATAACAAATGGTAGTAGGACCAACAAAACATCTCCCAAAAGAACAAAACCACCATTTCACAAAACTCTTTGGTTGCCATAAGGCCCTCCAAGGAAGAATGGTAAGATCTAGACCTTTGCTCATCATAGTCCACAAAACCAAAAGATCAAACCGCAACCAAAGAAATCTGCTTGCATTCCAGGAAATACACATAAAAAAAAAAAAAACTGCCAGATAAACGGTTGCAGGCAATCAAAACCAAAAGACAGCAGGCCCATTTCAAAAGTAGGAAGATAGAGAACTCCAGCAAATAAAAAAATTCAGATGTTGCCGAGAAGTCATCATGCCCAAAGAGGTCGGAGTTAACAAAACAACAAAGTTAATCAATAACAACACGCCCATAGTGTCCAGAGATGGCAATAACATGAAAATTAACCAATCATATTCAGCTCTAAAAGCATTAACGCAAAATTTCCAAAAAATCGGGTCATATCCAATACTTAGTTTTTGCATGTATATCATGAATGATAGCAGCTTTAATAGTAGTAGAGCTATCCCGCGAGGTTGTAAACTTCCACTTGTTCCTTTCCCTCGAAAGATAGTGAACAACACAAGATATGGTGAAAAACAGAAAAGTTTCTCCTTCCGATAAAAGTGCTAATTATTATCCAAGAAATCATAAGTTTGCATAAAGCTTAAGCCCAAGATAAAAACTGCCGAACATAGGGAGCAAATCAGTAAGAACCGAGAAGTAGTCCCATTCGAAAAACAAATGAGCATTAGATTCAGAATTGCCAAGGCAAACGGAACAGGAGGGGAGAGCCGAAATTCCCCAACTAATCAGAATATCAACACATTTTAATTTTCCCAGACCGCCATCCAAGCATAATAGGCAAATCAAAGAACATGCTTCTTATGCCAAATAAACTTAAACAAATCCACATCATTCAAATTAGAATATAAATGAGAAGAATACTTCTTGAAGGAGGGGTTTAATAAGCCATTCCAGGCCAAAACCGATTGCTCCACAATATTAATATAAAAAATAGAGGCCTTGACACCATCAGGAAAGTAATCCGGAATAGTACAATGCCCATTTAAGATAAAATCTTTTCCAGAGAAATGCGACAATCTATTGGAGTTGTAAGTATTAGATAAAAGATCATGTTTGCACCAAGAGTCCCAAAGCATGGATAAATTGCAGTTAGGGGCAACAATAAGAGATATAGAGTTCTTAATAGCTTGAGCCGTATGACAAATCAGTTTCCAAAATTTGAAAGCAAAGGAAGGAGGCAGCTTCCAAGGGGATTCAAATTTTGCTCTGAACCAAGTGCCCAATACATAATTAAAAGTGTACATATGCAAAATGAAAGAACAAGCCACACTATGATAAAGAGAATCAAAAGAAGTAAATCCCAAACCCCCTTTGCGTTTAGGCATAGTCATAGAATTTCATGAAATGAGATGCATCTTCTTGTCATTGATGTTGCCAAAGAATAGAAATTTTAACACAGTTTAGAAATGAATTTCCGACATGCTTTAAGTATAATAAACCCTCTAATCCAATAAGCTAGAGTATTAGCAATAGAAAATTTCAGAAACTGAACTCTACCTGCAAAAGAAAGAAACTTTACTTTCCAGCCCTCAAGTAGAACATAAATTCTACTCATAAGGGATTAGAAGTGAGTGAAATTCAGCCTTTTAAAAGCAATAAGAAGACCCAGGTAAATAAGAGAATACTCAATATAAGAGATTCCAAGAGAGGCACCAATCTCTTCCGCATTGTCAACATTTTTAGAAAAAGAATGGATGACGCCGGAGCTGAGCCGTTAATTGTATTAACTTCAGGATAGTTTCATTTCAGTTGATAGTTGTATGACTACATAGGATTATTTCTTGTTCATGTTTTGTGTAGCCTCTTATATTGCCACTATTGTCTATAAATAGGTAGACATTGATTATATTAGGGGAGATTTTGGAGATTAATAAAATTAGAGTTTTACTCTTGTGAATTTCTGTATCCTAAGATTGTTCTTAGGTGGTGGTTCTTGCTCCAAGGAGTTCTTGGAGTGGTGTCCGGCGACCGCCACCGAATCGTCGACGTGGATTCGTCGAGCCCACTCTGATTCGGTGTCATTTGGTATCAGAGCCGGCAAGATGCTGGCATTGCCCATGGTGCGGATGAGCTTTTCTGATTCGAAAGGAAGAATCAATTTCTTGGTGGTGAAGCCAGGGAAAGAAAGCAGATGCTCGTGGTGACGTTCCTCTGTCGAATAAACCAGTTGTCGCCTCTCCAAGAAGCAGGAGCGGTGTCATTTGCTCACCGGAAGATCTTCTCATCTACAATACGAGAGAAAAAAAAAAGAGAGAGAGTTTGTTCTTGTATGTACTCACCGGAGTTCAGGTGGCGGGCCGCAGCCACCTTATGCTGGCCGGATCGCAATAACAAATCCCTGTAATAGATTGAAAGCAAGATCTTTTGTTCTTGAAAACCAAATCCTCTTCGTGTAGTGAGGTGGTGCTTCCTGAGAGTGTGTGAGTTTTCTCTAGTCTGGACGTTCCTTCTTGTTGGTGTTGGTGCTCAACGCAAGTCTCACGCTCTCTTTGTTTTTGATGTGAGATCCTATGCGATCCGGCGTCAAGTGCTAGGCTCACAAGAAAGCTTTTGTTAGCATATTCTAGCCACCAAGAACCATAGAATTCTGATTTTTGGTCCATAAATTAACATAGCAAGATGTGGCCTCGTCGGACTCGGCGGCGATCATGTCAAGAAGCAGAAATCGAAGATCTCCTATGAGAAATCGCCCGACTCAAATTACGATTATCAAGAATGGAACGAAGGAAAGATTTGAGTCCTCTTACCCAGGACATTGCTGGCATCCGACTAATCAGAATGCACCACGTCAGTGGTACCGAGCCGCGGTACTGAGTGGTACCAAGCAGTACCGAGCAAAGAGGCAACGTGACATATTCTGATCGATCTTTAGATAAAATTCGGAGTCCGCACATAATAATTAATTTAATTGTGAGGAAACACCGAAACAGGACTTGCTGCACACCAGTATGCTTACTCACTGCTGAGGACTGATCAGGCTCCGGATGACATAATGAAGAATACCTCCATGATTAAAGTAAGCCAGTTCCACCTGCAATTTTGTAAATATAAAATGCATATTTTGTGTATTATATTATACAACCATATTTCATAAACAATTTTCCTTCTCAAATCTCACTATGACATCCCAAGAATGGGCATGGACTAAAGTGATTTTTTTTTTCAAAAATTGCATCCAGCAGGTAGTAATTTTATATTTTTGCATAATCAAATTCTCTTTATTTTAAGAGCTAATATCTTGAACGTAGCTAGAAAGACTGTCAAACATACAGTACAAAGGAAATTTATCAAAATTTACCTTTTTTTCTTAATTCCGTTTCATCTTCTTACAGATTTTAGTATGTAAATTTAACTTCAGATCAATTTAAATGGAATCTGCTAAATAATAAATCTTTTCGGTCTTAGAAAAATTATTTTGTGCAGATGTCGAATGCCGTCTCAATAAAAATGTGTCACATCACTTTTTTACTGTACCGCGGCTCGGTACTGCTTGGTACCTCCGCTAGGTACCGTTCAGTACCGCGGCGCAATACTGCTTGGTACCGCGGCTCTATACCGTTCGGTACCGTGGCTCGGTACCACGACATCCGAACGTAGAGCTGCGTTCGACGTCCGCAGAGAATATTTCTCCATATTATAGGATGAAATTTATAATACAACCACATTTATAAACTTTATATATTTTACAATTGTAAGACTTTCTCCATACGTTCCTATTATTTGAATGGCTTACAGATGTATATATCCCCTTTTTTATGCTTACAAGAAACCCTCCTATTACACATGTTTGGGTTGCTTATCTATCGCATCAACAAATCCAGAGGATACTCTTTGGGTTCAATCTATTTGACAAACCATTAAGTGTGGATACTACTATTGTTAGACTCCCTCGACCATCTATGGACCTCATTTTGGTTGATATGTTCTACTCCTTTGAATCGAAAGGTATGCATTGACACTTCTTCATATGAATATTAGAAAAAAAAAAGAACAATTAAACTTTTTGCTCATATTGCAAATCTCGTAAGTTTTTTTGTCATCATTTTCTACCAGTTTTGAATTTCAGGTCGAGTTCGGGCCAATCCAGAAACCCGGTTTTGCCTGCCTACTCGTCACGTCGGTCTCTGTCTGTGGTTTGATGAGTGATCGTGTCACCCAATGTTCTTTGTCTCTGTCACCAAACCAGAAGACCCCGCAGGCCCGCACCGCAACACACCTGCTCTTGTCTCGGCCTCGCATGCACGCAGCCTCGCTCAGCCCGTCAGCCGCTATCGTAGGTGGACGCTCAACCACTCAGGCACGCACGTTGGTTTACGCTTACAATTTCATAGGCGGATGCTCAGTCGCTTCCGTAGTCAATCGGTTTTTTGTCAGGTCGGGTCAACCCGAAAACCTGATGGGTTAAGTTTGGGTTGTAATTTCTGACCTGTTTGCTAAATTGGGTCAGGTTTGGGTCGAGTCAAATAGTAGCGGGTCAATGTCCGGTTCAACCCAGAACTGACCCATAACTTGATTTTGACACCCCTATGATTAACTCTTTTGATCACTACATGCACTCAAAGTCATTGTGCTGCAGTAAACACTCATGATAATTTGGGGTCTTCTAGCTTGTTCGGTGCAGCTCACTCTAATTTGGTCCCCTTAAGATGCTCTTATGATCTGACTATTACTCAAGAATCAATCCTTAAGTTTGCACCTTCTCTTGCGGTTAATGGTTTGCTTGTTAGCAATTTCCCCTCCGATCATCCTCTTTGGGAAGTTAAGAACATTGATTTATACAGAGCCATGCTAGGGTCAAACATTTGCTATCATACTAAGGATTCTGCTATCACTCTTATTATTTCCTCTACAATAGAACATATATTGTAGCCATGTTCGCCAATACTTCACGAGATTATTTTGGAGTGGACTGTTTTGGCAATCGAAGTTAACTTCTAGTAAAAAATCTTTTAAGCTTAAAATTTTGTACTAAAAATTGCTTTAAAAAAACAGTAAAAAAGTTGAGCCAAACAAACCCTTAGAAAAACAAAAAGTTAGAAGATAATTAATATGTTGCAAGCTGATTTTGCAGAGAAAGGCCTCTAAATTGTGTTCTCCCTTTTGTCATTTAAGAAAGTTTGTAAGCTGTATTAATTTAAAATTGCTTCTCTTCCCCAGGAGTTGAGTGGTCACTTTCACACAAAAGAACAATCTTCTTCCCTCGCCAGCTAATTAAGAACTGCTGCATGATAACTGCAGGTGTGTGAAGGAGCCATATTACATGCCAAAGAGGATTTGGAATACACTGTGACATGTTTATGCAATAGGTGTATTCTTGATACATTATTTTATATATGATAAATTAAACTATTCTAAGCTACTTAAGCATCAATCGATTAGACTCATCCACAGTTTATAGAAAATTAGTATAATTGCATACCGCTCGCTGGGGATGCAAGCGAACCAAATATTCGGTGAGCTACTCGTTGCACGGTTCGATTAACGTTTATTTGCGATCGTTTAACTAACTAAATAAACAAACTTGAACAATATTTTTAATACTCTATTCTTAAATAAACCAGTTTGAACACAATGTATTCGGTTCATTTATGTTCGCGAACAATATCATTTGAAGCTCGTGAATAAGCTCGACATTAAGCTCGATTCATGTTCGATTTAGAACTCATGAATAAGCTCGATAAATATATTCATATAGATTAATCATATTTTTATTTTAAATAGACAACTGCTTTTATTATAAATTTACTTTAATTTTATTTTATACTTTCAATAGAGTGAATTTGTTAATGAACAAGTGACATTTCACATTTGTCAATGTTTGCTACATTGTTTGCTTAACATGTTTATGAACAAATATAAGATGAATTATATATCGTTTGTTCGTGAATGAGCTCAATTGGTAGCTCGAAAATACTAGTTATGTATTTATTTATGATCTTGCTCACTTGATAGCTCAAGAATACTCATTAGAATTGTTCATGAACGTGCTTGTTTGATAATGTAAAAAAAATCGCTAAATATGCTCACGAACATAGCTCGTTATGGCTTGTTTGTTTAAAGCTTAATAAGCACTAAACGAACTGAACATGAACTGAACATGAATCAAACGTGAACACCATTAATTTAAACGAACCAAACATGAACACAAACAATAAGGTTTGAAACAAACACAAACCGAACTTGAACAAGCTAATAATAAATGAACTCAAACATGAACACTCATGTACTCGACTCGGTTCGATTCATTTGCAGCCCTACCGCTCGCCGTCAATTGATGGAACTTCAATGCTAGGTGTCCCTTTTGGACAAAATAAGCTAGATAATGTGATGCAGCCTTGTAAGGAGACGATCATGACACATGATAAATTACAATATATGTCTTGAATGAGACAATCATGCAATAATAAATTTTGTGATGGACGAATTAAAAGAGATGGATAATGTGATTTAGTATAGGTTATAACTTAGGTCTAAAATGATACAATTATATCATAAATAAAGTTATGATGTAAATTTGAATGGAGCTTCAACAAAGGTGAGGCTACGATGCATATTTATGAGAAAATGATGATGACCCAAGTGGCGAGTGATGAAAGCAATATTGCAACACATGCTTATATGTCATAATAATCATGACACAAGCAAAGCTTAGAAATGGAACAATACAATTGTCCCGCAAAAAAAGTGTTACAACATTGATGTAGAAATTATGACAACTATGAAGCAAGCATGACTGTTGTGTAGCCTTTGAAGTGGAGAAATTATTCTGTGCAGAGTCCGGATGAAGAATCGTCTGGATTGTGAATGTACATATTGTGTACACACAGTCTGTACAAAAATTTGGTACACACTATATACGTACTCTTACATGTCTGAACGGTTCTTCCCGTTCGAACTCCTCACATAATAATTTCTCCTTGAAGTGACAATTGCAGCGCATACAAAGTACAATACAAGTCTCGAAGAAGACGACTATAATGCACGTGAGGTGCAATGTAACTTTGGAAGAGATGGTTATATCACAAGTTTTGTTGGAGACAACTAATGGGATTTGAGATATAATATAGGCATCAATCGATACAACTATGACTTTTATTTGGATCTCAAGGAATTAGGCTGCTACAAAGCTTCTTCAAAGATGAAAGATCCCAAGGGGCTCAAGATCCCTTCAATCTCATATGCATGTTGAACTGAAACTCTGAATTAGCACCGTCCGATCTAATTCGGGCGGTTAGATTATACTTTTGAGGTTGTGCCCTGCAATCTGTAGTCAGCCGGTCACACAATGTGTTACAGTTAAAGGCTACAGTAACGGCTACATGAAATGCCGGCCAAGCGCGGGGTCATAGCAAGGACCTCCCGCTTTCCATTTTAAAAAGCCTTTAGCATCTGCGCCGATTCCCGCCTCTCTTCGCAGTCCAGCCCTTCTTAAAAAACCCTGGCTCCCTCCTTTAACCTCCGTCGACCCATTCCCTCTCAGATCTTGAATTCTCTTTCTAGATTTTATTTCCCAAGGCCATCGGGATGAACCGGAGGATAAGGAGCCCGTGTAGGAGGGCCGCGGCCAGGACGGAGGAGAGGCTGCAGCGGTTTCTGAAGCCGGGGGCGCTTGCGCGGCTGAGGGACTCGAAGATCTGTGCCAGATCGCCAAGATCGCTGCAGATCTCGGCAACACGGATCTCGCTGCCTGTGTCTCCGGCTGCTGGTGCTGCAGCGACACCGATTGAGGGGTTGGAGGGCGAGCAAATCCGATTCTTTGCTAGTAGGATATGTGCACCGAGGATTTTGCAACGGAAAAAGCTCGCTGCGGCCAAGTATGTTTTCTTTGCACCTCCTAGCCCAGAACCGTCGGATTCCGTGTTGGATGTGCTCGGTGTCGATCTCGTTGCTGCGCATTAATTTCGAAGAGGAAGGGGCATAATCTTTTCTGTGTATTGTGTAGTATCAAATTTGTGTTTTCTAATTTGCGCCTATGGGTGAAGTTTTCAGGAGGTGCTGTTTTTTCTTTCTTGGACGGGTTTCATAAAAATAGAAAAAATACGCAGTCAATAAAATTGCTCATCCGTGATGTGATTCTCATTGTGTTTTACTAGTTTATGAATTTTCATCCATCGTGGAGGGAGGATGTGACCAAACGAGTTGTTTAACAAGGAATTCAATTTTGTGAAATTCCTACAGGTAAATTCCTGAATTCTTTTTTCAGGACTGTCTAGTTTGGGCGGTAATGAACTTCGAAAATTTGAGTTGTTGGCCATTGTGTTTTCCCATTTCTGTATCCAGGTTCAATTAATCAAGATAGTTCACCATGTAAGCTATTATAATTTTTCTTGTTATAATGTTTGCTTTCTGGCTTAGCCAAACAAGAAAAAGAACAAATAGAATAATTCTGTTGAGTATCTATTAAGTATTTATAAAATATCTTCCATCCACTAAACACTTCCCCATTATTTTCTACTACTCGTAGCGGAATAAGAAGGAAACTAACAAGTTATAAAAACGATTACTGCTAAGCTAATACTTAACTAATTAAGTGTAACATAGAAGCACATAGAAATAAAACTAGCTGAACAAAGAAGTAATTCAGGTAATCCACGTAATGAAATCAAGGTGAGTTTGGCGAGCTTCTTCAGTTTTCTTCTGATTTTGTAGAGGTGGAATTGAATCTGGTGAGCTGCAGAGTACCATACTTGGCTGAATGATAGATGCATATATTGAGAATGTTGAAAGTTCGGGATTTGATCAATTATGGAGGTGATCTAACAACATAAATATTAAGGTTTACTTGCCTCTTTAAAGATGATATGTAGAGCTAAAATGAAGCTCAATATGAAATATTTTCCATAGATTTTGTAAAAATAGCCAATTATTTGACATCACTATGTGAAGTTAGGCTTTGAGGTAACTTGTGGGGGAGAACAATGTCATGAAAAATTATCCAAGTCATATTAAAAATGTTGAATGTTATTTTGTACAAAACAAAATGGAACATTTTGGAGAAGTGATTAAAGATTACTAAGATCATGTTGACTTTGTGTTTGGTTTTTGGCAAACCCATGACAAAATTGAGGTCCAAATCTTCTCAAATGGAATCTTGAATTCCCAGATGTGTAAAGGCTAGTGTCTTGTATAACACTCATGTAAGTTTGGTACATATGACACTTACCTACATAATGGCATGCATAATGACTCAAATTTAGTTAAAATAATCATGCATGGAATAATGCTAATGTTTTATAGCATGATAGCATCCCATATGGGTTGCAAGTCATTTGGCATACTTCTCCTTATTCAACTTTCTGCAGGGAAATGTATGTGGTATGTATAATTAATTACCTTTGACTGGGAAGCCTTCTTAAAGGGAATAATCAATTGTTGATTTTTAAGCATTGCATTTATACCATGGTTCACTAAAATCAATTTTTGTCAAATATTGGGTTTAGATTAATTCATGACTTGTGATTTCTATTTAAAAAAATGATAAGATGATTAGCTTTCCATTTGAGTGCATAAGCATATGATTGCATCATTCCACTTTATGCTTGATGACAAAATTGAACTTCAATAAGAACATCACCCATCAAAGATTCATGTGGCTCAATTTTTTAATGATTATAATTAATAATCAGTAATCACTAAATGACACAAATTCTTGATGCAATTAATAATGTTCTTATTGTTTAAGAGATCTAACAATTGCATATATTCTTGTGCAAAAACTCATTTGATTTATTTTTATGACAAAGTTGCTTTATTGCCCACGATTGATGCATCTACTTCAACTTGAAATGGTTTTGCATAGTCTGGAATTGCTAGGATCAATGTTCATCATAAATAGCTTCTTATTGAATTAAAACTTTATTGCCTTTGAAGCTTAAAATCAAGTAATAATATAAGTTTGCTAATTCATGGAAACTGCATATACGTGATAAGGTTGGAGTAGCTCCAGTGGAAGATAAGATTAGAGAGAGTCGCCTTAGATGGTTTGGTCATATTAAACGGAGGCCTTCCGATGACCCAGTTAGGAAAGTTGAGGTATTAGATTTGACTTTTGTTAAGAAAGGTAGAGGTAGACCTAAAAAGACTTGGTTAGAAAATATTAGAAATGATCTTTCTTTATTAGATTTAAATGAGAATTTAACTTTTAATCGGACACAATGGCGAAAAAGGATTCATGTAGCCGACCCCACGTAGTGGGACAAAGGCTTGATGTTGTTGTTGTTGTTGTTGCTAATTCATGGAAACTCCTATGTAATCAAGGTAGGAGGTATCTTAGATTGGATAGCTATAACTTTCTTGGGATTAGCTTATATTTATGAGCATTGATGATGAAGCCTAAGAAGTGCACCATATCAACAACAAACTCAGATTGAAAAGTTTGGGGATAATTTGTGATCGCACAAGTTAAAGATCAAAAATTTGAGATGGTGCAAATGGTTTGTGAAGATTATGCTAAAGACTAAGATAATATTAAAATAAATAATATAGAAATGGCCAACAATAGGTTTTAGTACTTTGTTTATGATGCCTCGCTATTCATAGCCCTTTTTGTGTATTAAATGAATTTTCCTTGTATCTCCCAACCCAATTTGTATCTACTCATATATGTACCCTAAATTTAGTTTGGAGAAGGAAGTTGTGTTGCTAAGTTTGTCTAAAAAGTCTTTTGGTGTGGCTATGTATATTTATATTGGATTGTAATTTTGTTGATTATATGACTATCTATACTCATTTTGTATTTCATATCTTTCTTTGGAATAAGGATCAACGATGTTAAGCAAGGGCTTAAATTGTGTTGAATGAGTTGTTGTTTAAGAAGATCATTCCCATCTCTTGTAGAATTTTGAGCTCTTTGGGACTCATCTTGTTGTGCAGTAGATTGGGTAAGGTGGACCTCAAAATGAGGTAAGTTGGTGCTAAATGGGATACAATTGCGATAAGTGCTTGGGCAGTTCAAGAATTTAATATTATTAAACTATTTGAATAGAGCTTGGACAACATTTAGAACCACTATGATTGCATCATTTTTTACATCAATTAAAACTATATACATCACTGTTTTATTATTGTGTGCTATTAGTAATTGTGATGAAATTGGAGTGAATGTTGCTCTTTTCACCTTGACATTTCTCTGTAGTATTGGTGTGGGCATCAGTTTCATTTTCTTTGCCATCAATTCAAATGCATATGCATTGACACAATAAGTACTCTATGCTCCCATGTAGAATTACTAGAACCACGCAACATTAGGTGGTAAACATTCATATCCAATACATAATAGAGGACCTCATAAATATAAATTTTGCTCATAGAAAAATTTTCCTTGCATGTGTCAGTCATAGTGGTTTTTATTCCCTTTCACATCTACCTTACTTTGAGAGGATGGGGATGTCTATAGTCTTTAATTGCAAGGTTTTAAGCACACAATTAGAGATGAAATTTTTGGTGCACCCATGATCTACAAAGATGTCACAAACTTTGTCACTTATAATGCACTTAGGTTTGAAAATTATGTGACACTTGTAGTTGTAGGTTGTTTTTGAATTAATAAAATTTTCTCGATAACACAAAACAACAACTCTCATTCATTCTTACAAATATCCTCAAATTGCCGTTCACATGTGGGTAATTTATGAGATTGTCATCATAATGCTCCCCTTTCATTTGTTGTAATTGTTGTATATTATGTCATTCATCAAATTCATGACTTGGTTGGAAATAGTGAAAGCATTTAGGAGGCCCATATTTGTTGCAACTATTATTTTATTTATGCCCCATTTTTATTGGTGTGTTTTAATCTTGTGATTCTATGTTGGGTTAGAGATTTGGAGTTGAAGTTAATTTGATTTGATGGCTTGAAGAGTGCCTTTACTAAATTTATTGGATTATTTATTGAAGTAATTTGTATAACACAATTGACTTGAAGATTTAGTTGATGTGTATCTTATATTTACATGTGAACTTCATCTCTCTCTCTCTCATCTCTCTCTCTCTCTCTCTCTCTCTCTCTCTCTCTCTCTCTCTCTCTCTCTATATATATATATATATATATATATATATATATATATATATAGAGAGAGAGAGAGAGAGAGAGAGAGAGAGAGAGAGATTCCATTAATCCTCCAGTGTATCTCATGACTAATTGTTGATCAATGTCATTGAGGTTATTAGGGGCACTAAGATTATCAGATAGAAGTGCTCTTGTCATAGCTATTTCATTCAATGCCAATTCTTCGCATTACACTTTCCCTTTTGTTGTTGTGATTGGGTGTTAGTTGAATTCATCAAGTATATGCCCTCCTTTGAGCTTTCAAGCAATGTAAATTACTTATTTGTTTGGAGGGATCTCTATACATTCAATGGTTTGCTCCCAATTGAGATAATCTTTCATGTGAAGGTGGAAAATGAAGAAAGTAATATTAATTTTTACCTTGAAGTAGTTGCGACTTTGTTTGCATATGTGACATTGTATGTGAGTTCTCTTATAGGAGTTGTTCAATCTTTGAGTTGAAGTCAAAGAAGGTTGTTCGCGAGTGAGGAAAGCACTCATCGCCATATTCAAAAAACTTTGGATGGGTTGAATGTCGGGCTATAGGATTGTTGTTGATCTTGATTCATTGTAGTAGCTTCACTTGACTTTGGTATGGGTGCCAAGTTTGTCGGTGTTATTGTCATAGGGAGGACACTATTGTTCTAGTAGGCAAGAAGTTCCCATCATATCTCCGTGACAATGTGTTAGATCCAGAAGCCAATACCTCCAATTATTGTTCAAGAATGTAGATAGGTTTGAGTAAGGAGTACCAATAATAATCGTTGTTATGACTTGTGTTATTAACATTATTCGCCAATTGTGTTATGATACTAGTTCGGTACGAAAGAGCTTGCTTGCAGTGAACGTAATTATCTTTCTCCCTTTAGTGTGCTTCTTTGGTAAACTCTCGTAATGCCGCCATGGCTGTTAATGGAGGAGAGAATGAAGCTCATGATATATTGATTTTACTTTACTCTCTATACATCCAACCAAGCAAAAAAAAATAGTTTCCCAGTATTCACTTTACAACTAAAGAAATAGTCCAAAGTATTTATTTTACATTGCATTCACTTTATAGTCAACTAAATAACCTCTTAAAAATCAAGTTATTGTTATACAAGTGTTTGAGGGTTAGGAGTTATTACCCCTAATATTATAATTTGATTGACAATTGACAAAATATTTCTAATGGAGGCATTAAATCTCGAGCCCTAACTACTTAATGACATGTACTTCTTCCACCTTTGCTTTGATTATTACTCCTTATCAACGAAACTATTGCTTAAGCCATTCATTGCCTTTTTGACTTCAAGAATTATCACCTCCCATTCCAAATTTAAATACTTTGCTCGTGAATTAGATGAACATGATTGCATGTTGGTCCTATCATTCAATAAAAGTTGAATTATCCTCATTTATTTATTTTTTCATTATTTTGTTATCTTTATTCATGACCGATCTTGAGTTATTTTAACATAATTATAAAATGCCGGCCATTCTAAGCCTCTAATATATTTTATAAGTTTTATTAAGAAGTTTTTGCTTCACTTAAAGCTTTATGTTTTGCTAGAAGCCGTTGCCACTTTATGTAGGAATTGGTTGCCCCTTAAGTGTGTAGGAATTGGTTGCCCCTTTAAGTGTTAAATCAATTGCTTGTTCTTGAGGTTTTACTCTTAAGTTTTATCTCAATGACTCTATTCCTCGACTTATTGCTAAATGTTTTACTCAAGTATATGAAATATATTATTTTGATATTTTCTCTCTGGTCTCTTCTCAACTTTATTAGAACTATAATAATACTATAATAGGGACCATGAATCGAGGTTGGCATATGCTCCTGATGAATGTTTATAACATCTTTCTTTATATTTGACTATATTAGGCCTTATATATATGGTGAAACCTCAAAGGTAAAATAGTGAGAGAAATACACACACCTAGTTATAATGTCTATTTGTAGGTTAAAGTAAAGTCCGCATACTTGGTTTGAAAAATTCTATAAAGTTTTTGAAAAGTTTTCTTTAAAATTGTATCATTGATCACTCTATCTTTGCATACTTAAATGCATCAAGAAGACTCTGAGAGGCAAAGAAATATTGAAGTATTTGTTGACTATGTTAACTTATTGATGACATAAAGCCCACTTTTAGATATTATATTTTTTAGGCTTATCATTAATGCCAATTCCTTAGTGTGTTCAGCTGCATCGAGTTATAGAGAGGCCCTTTTTTGTGATTAGAAACCATGGTTTCTAAGCTACAATTGAGAGAATTTAATCATTTGAGGCTCATTTTCTATCATTATGATGCTTAGGACTTTGGTTCGACTGTAAATGAGCTTCTTTGTATTTCAGTGTAGTTAGTCATTTTTAATGTTTTTCGCCTCCACTTGATACTGTGAATAAGAACAACTTAACTCTATTTTCTTTTCTTCTTTTAGGTGATATCACTCAATATATGCTTCATGATAATCTCGCAAGTCGTGAGCCAAACCAATGTGTGATTTTTCATACTATTATCACTTGTCATTGACTTTGATTAGATATGCAAAGATTCTTATTTTTATTATTTTGGTTTAGCTATTGAAAGAGCATATACAAGACAACTTCCTCTATTGGCTTGTTTAGCCTAATCAATGTTCTATTTGGCTCTTACTACCATTTAGTTTTCACTGTGATTTACTATGGTTTGGATTTAAAGGTTGTTTGATTTGATGTGAAAGGGTTGTAAAATATTTTGAATGTAGAGGTTTTGAAAAATATTGATATTTGATTTGAAGTAGAAGGATTGTTGAATAGAATTTTGAAGTGAAAGTAATTTAGCCTCTAATTCAAATTTAGGCTTCGTTTGGGACGGCTTTTTTATTGCTTTCTAAAACGGAGTTTTAGTACAAATTTTTTTATTTTTGTACTAAAACGAAAAGCAATGAAAAAGCCGTCCCAAACGAAGCCTTAGTGTATTTAGAATTTTTCTGATTTGAGTGATTTCCAACTACATTGACAACCAGTGAATGGGGGATAAAATTTCTTATTAATAAATAGATATTAAAATTGACACAATATACATTATTTTGCAAAGCATTTATTTTAACGCAAAATCAATTACGTATATACATTTCTCATAGAAAACTTGGAAGAAAAATTTTATAGGAATTTTGCCCATTTGCGACATGACGGAGAATATGGATGGAATTTATTTTTTTTATATAGTTAAGATCAGCTCATAATTTTTTTATGAAAAATTGAATTTGAATTAATTTTACTCAAATGAGTTAATTTTCTTTTAAAAAATTACAATTAAATATCTAATATGAAAAATAAAAGTCCTAACAAGGATATATATATATATATATATATATATATATATATATATATATATATATATATATATATTGTGAAATAAGTTTATATAAATAGAATTTATTCTGATTTATTCATACAACTTTTTATTCTCTTAGAGACTCAAGAGGTTGTGCATCAATAAAAAAATGTTAGATTAAGGCTTCGTTTGGGACGGCTTTTTTATTGCTTTCTAAAACGGAATTTTAGTACAAAAATAAAAAAATTTGTATTAAAACTCCATTTTAGAAAGTAATAAAAAAGTCGTCCCAAACGAAGCCTAAGTTTGTATCTTGACATATATATTTGAATTAAAATTTTTTTACAAATAAATTTGGACTTATATGAACTCTATTTTCAATAAATGCTTAGCCAATATGTTTCTTGATCAGACAATTCTCACTAGCTCTATATTAGCCAATTACGATGTTGTTAGGATGCCAAATTTTTATAAACATCAAGCGATCAAGGGGGGTTATTCTAAGCCATTTGAAGAAGTTGGAGAGTGCACATATATTTGAAGAATCTTATTGCATGTGTGCCAATTGACATCAATGAATGTGACCAACAAGCATTGTAGTTTGATCAACATCGCCTAATCATATCGTTCAAAAGCTATCTTTGAGTAGCCATCACTTTTTGCTAATTGATGTTGATGCATGTTAGGGCTACAAAAGAACTGAGCCTAGCTGAGCCAAGTATCCATGTTTTCATGTTCAAGCTAGTTTGATAAATGCGTTGTTCAAGCTCGGTTAGAGCTATTTGTTTGCGTTCAAGTTTGGTTCAAAAAAAATCATACATATTCAAGCTTGGTTAGTGTTTGGTTCATATTCGATTTGTCTAGCATTCATTGAGCTCTAAACGAACATCTTCTTTAAAAATTACTAAATGAGCCTAAATGAGCCTAATCGAGCTCTTAACAAGCACTCATTAATGAGCCTTAACAAGCAAGCTTATCAAGCTATTAACGAACGAGCTTATTAAGCTCTCATAAATTATATTTTTAATGAATGAGATTCTTAATGAACTCTAGAAACAAACATAGACAATCTTACTTTGCTAATATTAATATAATGTAGATAATCATGAAACATAAATTTAAAATAAATACATAAAAGAAAAAAAAGAGTGTACATTTTAAAATAAAAAAAAAAGATAACAATTTCTGATAAAATTAATATAATACAAGAAGTATAATTTTGATAGTGAATAGAAGGCATGTTTCCTTACATAGATTTCATAAAGTTATTAGTATTTTTCAAATTCATTGATGTCCTATATGATAACTCATTTGATTATATGATAGCTGTTTTGCACTATAACTCCTATTTTTTTCTTTGTTAGAAGCAAAAGCAGCAACGCATAAATAACATGACAGCTTCAAAGCCCAAACTCAACCACTATAGCAGCATATGAATAGCATGACTTGAATTTGCGAAATATGATAAAAAAGAAGCTTCATATATGCAAAACAAATAAATTGAATCTAATGCGTGGACTCAGAATAGAAAGATTTTTTTTTTTTTTCAATTTGTCAGGTTCAGAGAAAGGGGGTATGACTCCCCTGTGACTCCCCTGGTTGCCTAAATTGACCATCCAAGGGGAGTTGGTCTAAAAATCTATGAGAATAATGTATTACAATCATCAACAGAAGCACAAAAATAATGTGTGAACATTCTTCAAACCAAGGAGATCTCCTTTGTTTCCTCTTTACACTACAAAACACAATACACAAAATAAGTAATAGGCCCATTGGACGAAAACCTTAAAGTGCTTATAAAAGCAAAGCTTACTTTATTGGTTTTCCTTTGGTGATAGAAGATATATGGAGGTTACTATTTGATTCCACCTCATATGATAATACCTTCTCGTTGTTAGTGTTTTTGTATTCTTCAACATATTCATTATAAAGCTCATGCAAACTCTTGCACACATCATTTATGTGCATTTGCACTATATCCTCAATGTACATTGAACTGAAAGAGAAGTGTATCATCTTCTTTTTATTTCTGGGGTTCATTACTGCACCTAATAAGATTAAAAGATTACCATCACCCCAATACTTGTCAAACTTATGTTTCATTTCCTGGTCATCTCTCTAATGTGTGGATGTCCACCTAGACAAGTGTTGCCTAACATCTCCTTTATTCTCCAAAGCTTGGACATAAAAAGTTAGATGAAGGATATTCAGAACCTACACAAACTGAGAAGCTTATTAAAATAATCCTATGCTAAGTAGCAAATGGTTATGAAAGATTTCATTGCGAACCTAAAATTAATTCAGTTGCTTGGTTAAACACCTCAAGGAAGTTTATTTTGTGACATATCTTTAAAAGAAATTACTGTTAGTTAGTAACCAAATGTCATTATAAAATAACATTACAAGGAGTGCAACTACACATTACCAAACACTATTACATAATCATAATACATTCTCTTATAATATTACAATTTGAAAATGTAGTTTTTTTCACAAAGCTTTAGCTATGAAACTGAAATCTTTGATCCAAAGATTTGAACTGCCAAATGCTAATATCCCTTTTCTGATTTCAATACAATTGGACGACAGTTTATAGGAACTAGTGAAAAAAAGAAAGAAAAAAAAAAAAAAAACTGACTGCGAGATGTGTTTAAGGGTTTCAAGGTCGGGAAGAAAGATCGGAAGTTGGACATGATTCGTCATTTACATTTGACGAGAGGAACCGCAAAAAAAGAAAATAAATGCAAAAAAAAAAAAACATATTGAATAAAACTGCGAGATGGCTACCAAATGTTTTGGAGGATTTAAGGGGGGTAGGAGAGAATGACGAAGACAAAGGTCATGAATCTATACGTCTGTTGAGATCTGGCACGAATGACTTCAGGGACGAACGACGTAGGGAAAGAGGAAGGGTTTCGAGCACGAGGAGGGTTTTGGAGCGGCCTAAGAGCAAATAGGGTTAGGTAAACTAAGAGCAAGAACCGAGAAGCGAGATTTTGTTTGTGGGTGATGAAGCGGCATAAGTTTGTGCGTAGGCTCAAATAAAAAAATGGTATTAATAATTAATTAAATAATTTTTATTAGTAATTAAAAGACAAGTAATAATATTAATGAGAATTAATCGATTAAAACCAATTAATATATAATAATAAATTATTTATTAAATATATATTATAATAATAATCAAAATTAATCGATCTTGATGTCAATTATCAAACATTAATTTAGTTCTTTAACGAGCTTCATATCGAGTGTGTTTACGAGCTTCTTATTGAACTTACTATCGAGCATGTTCATGAGCTTTAAACGATCTTGTTCACGAACATAATCGAGCAAGATGCATTGTTATTTAAGCTTGTTTATTAACGCATCAAGTATTTATGAAATTGTTCAAGCTTGTTCAACTAACTAATTAAACGATCACGAATGAGCTCTTATCGAACTGAGCCTCGAGCAACTCGTCAAACACTTAGTTCACTTGCAGCCCTAATGTCTGTAATTACTAGTGCAATCACTTGGCATCAATTAAATTGACACCCATTACTGTTCAACCACTTTTGCTAGCTATCATCATTGTTAGCACTAATGATCTCTTAAAAATCATCCTAATGTCTTCCTCTAGATCTGTTTTCTTCCATTTAGCACCAATCATCGTTGTCATCAATTAGCATGTTAGGAGAAACTGGCCCGGCCCGGCCCGGCCCGCTTTTACTATAATTTGGCCCGACTCGGATTTGGTTAGCATTACCGTACGGGTCGACCCGGTCGAAAGACAATGCACCTTTCCTCTTCCTCTCTGTTCAAAACCCCAAACCAGAAAGGGTCTCAGCTCGTGGAGACAAACCAGGAGCTCTCCTATCTCTGTTATGGCTGCGGAATCGAAGACCAAATATGATCGCCAGCTTAGGTATCATTTACATCTGCAAAGTTGTATCTTTCGTCGCAATCTTTTGGCATTCTCCTCTTGACCTTTATTCTGCTTTGTTTCCTGTAATTTTGACTATTACGTGATTTTTGAAGGATTCTTTTTGAATTGCGAGTCTTAAGAGGTTTTTTATTACCGTTCGCTGGGACGGTTCTTTGTGTTTAGTCCTGCTCTCTTTAGAGTCCTGGAAATACATCATTTACACTGAACTTTCTTCCGCGAAATAAGTGTAGAATGGGTGATACATCTTGTTGTTTGTTTTGTTTGTCCCAGTATCACATGGTATGCATATTGCAGGATTTGGGGTGACCAAGGGCAAACAGAGCTAGAAAAAGCCAGCGTATGCCTTCTTAACTGTGGCCCTACTGGATCGGAGGCATTGAAGAATCTTGTTCTTGGTGGCGTTGGCAGTATCACTGTTGTTGATGGCACCAAAGTGGAAAAACATGATCTTGGAAATAATTTCTTGTGTATGTTTTTCTTCTAAATTATGTGATCTTATTTATAGCTGGAATTCATTTATTGATGCTTTCTTTCATTATTTAGTGGATGAAGTAAGCCTCGGGCAGTCAAAGGCAAAGTGTGTATGCGCCTTTCTGCAGGAGTTGAATGATGCTGTCAAAGCCAAATTTGTTGAGGAGTCTCCGGAAGCTCTTATAGAAAGAAATCCTTCGTTCTTTTCTCCGTTTACTCTAGTAATAGCGACTCAGGTATGCTGTGTAGTTTCTTCCATTGTCTTCATGTTGAATTTGAATTTTTTTTAGCATATCCGTTTCTTTTTATTTTTTTTAATTGATTTTATTCGTTTTAGCACGGCTGCACGCCATGTCCTATTTTTCATGGCCTTGCATGCTAGCAATCCTTACACCCCTTTTGTAATCCATCTTGCCTGATACTATTTCATGATCAATATTTTAAAAAGCAAAAGCGTGAAGCAAAGTGTATGATCCCTTCCAAGCGCAAAGCAAAAGCTTTAACATTTTTGTTTAATATTTTTAGAAAGTATTAACATACATCTGATGATATAGAATGAATAAATATTATAAACAAGTAACTTTCATACTTAACAAATACTAGGTTTTTTTTTTCATTTCAGTTAGTCTTATTGATTTAATACTTCAAAACTTGATTACATTAACATGGAGTAAGTTATGTAGTATGTATTTATCCTAAAGTATTATTATTATAATAAGTACCAGATATCAATCTTAAAACGAACTTAAGTTATAAATGTAGAATACATGATAACAAATTAGAATTAAAACTATCAAATTATATGCGTGGTTCACTGTTCAAATAGAGGATACCAATAAAAAAATTGGTGTTGCACTTGGATGAATGGGGAAGAGAATAGAGTAAATTATCCAAAAGTTAAAAAAAATGTGGCAATGCATAAGGTTGATGCGAAAAGAGACTATAGATGGGGTAAGTTAATAGACAAGACACGAAAAATGAGAAGATGGTATGAAAATGCTATGAAGGTTTAAGTTTTAGATGGGGTATTTGAGGATAGATGCAGGCATCAAGCTTTTTTTTTTTTTTTTGAATATTTTATTTAAGTTGAATTTAGCGAGCAAATTTTAAGAAAAACTTAAGCTTTCCATGCTTTAAAGCATCATTAAGCATTACAGTTCATATCAATAAGCTTACACTTTATACTATGAACACTTTGATGTTCACTCTTTAGAGCGTTTTGGGTCTGTTTCGCTTCAAAGTGCTTTTTTATGCTATAAAGCATGTTTTTTAAACACATTTCATGATTTTAAAGCAACTAAAGTTGAACATTCAATTTTTTATTTTCATATTTGTGCAAAATGTTTCAAGCAAATTTATGTCATGCCAAATGTGAGTTGTATTTATTCATTTAAACCTTATGTAGTGTTCTGGGTGTATTATCATGTAGATGAAGGAAGCAAGAAAGGTTTTTCCCCAGGCTCTAGTGGTATTGTCCCAAGTCCCAACTTCACAAAGTGTGAGGTGATGGGTTCCACTCTCATCCATGTTGGTGTTTAAAAACTAAAGAAAAAATGTAATATAGTTTCCATCATACTGTGGTTATTATTCCTATCTGCATCAAGTAGAGAAACTAGTATGTTCTCCTGATATTTGGATCTCTGGTTCTTTTTGAATAATCAGATTTTAACTTTTTCAGAAGTCTTGTGTTTTTTTTTTAATTTCAATAACTTAATAACCAAATTTGCTAGTTTTAAGCTCAAACCTGTGGTTTGACAGTTACTGGAAATTTCATTATTAAAGCTGGATAAGATTTGTAGACAGTCTAATGTCATGTTGTTGGTTGCACGCTCGTATGGACTTACTGGATTAGTTCGTATTTGTTTGAAGGTATGGAAATGCACATCAATGAAATGAAACTTTCTGTGATAGATTTTACTGTTCATCTAGTTAGTAGATAGCAAGTAGAATCTAATTTCACATCTTTGCTATTCATAGGAGCATGATGTTGTTGAGTCAAAACCTGAACATTTTGTGGATGATCTGAGACTGCACAATCCATGGCCTGAGTTAAAAGAGTAAGCAGGAAGTACCTTGAAGCAACTGATAACATCATTATCATTAGATTATCCCAATTAGGCAATTATGTATGCATATATATATATTGTGTGTCTCATTAAATGGGCTTTAAATTATACTATTAGAGTAAGAAAATCCCTCATGTGAAGTAGATTTTTGTGGCTTAATTAAATAAGTTTTGCATAAGTTTGATTTGCAGAATCTCATTAGTTGGTTAGGTTCTCCCTGATCTTTTAGATTGTCAACAGGTTTGCAAAAACTATGGATCTAAATGTGACAGATCCTGTTGTACACAAGCATATACCTTACATAGTTATCCTTATTCATGTTGCGGAAAAATGGGCTGATGGCCATGGTGGATGTTTACCAACTACTAGACAAGAGAAAAAGGAGTTTAAGGTATAGAATTAAAAATCATTTATTCTTTTTATCAATGTTTTAACTCTTATAATGCCATGTCAATCCTTGTTTTGTTTTCTCCACAACAGGATCTAATAAAAGGTTACATGATTAATATGGATGAAGAAAATTACAAAGAAGCTATTGAATCATCCTACAAAGTTTCCCTACCTCACGGAATTAGTAAGCTAGTTAGTTATATTTCTATTGAATTCTGCTTGTATTGCTGCAATATGAACAAGAATTTGTGAGCACCTTTATATTTTCTGAAAAAGGTCTCCCTTCTTTTGATGCATTTGTGCAATTATTGAGTTTTTATAACTTGGATACTTAAGATCATCGGCGGAGGGAGGGGGGGGCCGGGGGGGCACGTGCCCCCCCCAAAAAAAAATATGGCATTAAGCTTGTATGCTGTAGCTTTCAATTTATTCATTACAGGTTTTGCAATTTTATTCATTACAGGTTTTTCCATTTTATTAAGTCTTTAATTTAACTTCACCCGGCCAATGCAATGCTTCAAGTATAGAGAGAGAATGACTTATGAGATAAAATATTGAGAGAGAGAAAGAGGGACAGAGGAATGACTTTTGTGAATGGAATGATGAAAAGAGATTTTGATCCATAGTTGTTGTGGTATTTTATTAATTATTATTTAAAATATTTAATTATTTAAATATGATTTTATTACCAAATTAATCAGTTAATTAACTATTTATTATCTAATAATAATTATTAAATATTAAATTATCACACAATTATTTAATTATTTTTGCAATGCTAACGATCTAATTAATTACTCTCACGGCAAAGCCCCCTCTTGCTCTCGCGGTGAAGCCCACTGTCACGAACCGCGACCCGCTTTTGCGGCGAAGGCCGTTGCCGCGACCCGCTCTCATGGCAAAGCCCAGTGCCGCGACTCGCTTTCGCGGCGAAGCCCTCTTTCGCTCTTGCGGCGAAGCCCGCTGCCGCGACCCGCTCTCCCGGCGAAGCCCACTGCCGCATCCAGCTTTCCTGATGAAGCCCGTTCACACTCCCACTCTTGCAGCGAAGCCTGCAACCCCGACCCACTCTCACGGCGAAGTCCGCTCCCGCTCTCGTGTTCGGGCTACTCGACGAGCTATCGAGTCGAGCAGTCGAGTGTTTGAGCTCGATCTCGATTAGTCGTTGAGCTAGAACTCGTGTTTGAGTTCGACTCGTCGAGCCCAAGCCAGCTCGCAAGCCGGCTTGACTCGGTTGCACCCCTGCACATGGCAGATATTTATGCCTTCTAAGCTCTAAGGGCCATGTTATTTGCTTTTTTTAATTTTAATCTTATAGCTCTCTTGACACCGATAATGAGATGACAAACATAAGTATTTTAATTTAGGCCCCCCCTGAATAAAATTTCTGGCTCCGCCACTGCTTAAGATGGCTTAATTTTTGAAGTTTAAGGTTTTTCATTTAGCTTTTTTGGTCGTTACCGTTTATTAAGTTATGATAATGGAAAGCATCATACTGCTGGTTTTCTCATTTTGGCTTTTATAAAACCCTGGTCATAATTCTAGCTTGGTTTATCCCAGATGTGGCACAGGCCCATTCTTTGTTTTGTCCTTTGGTAAGATGATGGGAAATTAGCCTGGAGCAAGAGGAACTAGTATAGGCATGGACGCTTCTGAAACTTGACTACTAGTCATAGCTATAGATATGTAATGAACCTTGTAATGATAGCATCCTCCTAAAATACATTGTTGTCCGATTTGGTGTTCTTAATGATTGCAAGCATTTCATAAGCCTTGCTTAACTCGGCAGTACTACAGCTCTTGTTACCTGGAATGTGGGTTTGATTTATCAAACAGATCCTTCAAAAGTAGCTGAGGTTCTTGGGTTGTTTGAGCAGGCTATTCTTGATTTGGTACTCTTAGCTCTCGACATGGCTTGAAAGGAAATTAATAAAGGAATATACCCTAACACTAATTAAGCAACTGAGTTGTTTTTGTTTATGCTCTCCAAAGAAGAGTTTAAGGGTTCAAATTCTCTAAATTAATTAAATGTAATCGGCCTTGATCCTTTTACATATTAGGTTGATGGCCGGCTGAAAAAAATAATAGAGAAGGCTAATCATCATCTCTAGAAACCTTTAAGTAGTCTGAAAACACTTTTAATGTTACAATGTCTAAGCTTTTACAAGTTGAGTATTTGCAGTGGATATATACCCGGGAAACTTGTGATCAGCAAATGCTAATTCAGGCTTTATTTGGGACGGCTTTCTTACTGCTTCTTAAAGCAGCTTTCTAGTACAAAAGTTTTAGTTTTTGTACTTGAAAGCTGCTTTAAGAAGCATGAAGAAAGCCGTCCCAAACGAAGCCTTAATGTTACAATGTCTAAGCTTTTACAAGTTGATGATTTGCAGTGGATCTACACCCGGGAAACTTGTGATCAGCAAATGCTAATTCAGTTTTCTCATTCTCTTGTTCTTGTTGACTATTCTTCATTGCTTTTCTAGACCAAATAATTAGTTTGTGGCTTATAGTTCCATTCATCATCTTGAAGACTTACTCCCCTTGGTAAAGTGATTGATTCCTAAATACTTTGTGATATCTGTTCTTGCATATCAGGTTCTCAATTGCGTCAGATCATAAATGACAATAACGCTGCTGAAGTTAATTCAGCATCTCCAGACTTCTGGATTTTAGTCGCTTCTTTGAAGGTGCAGTGTATCTTTTTCTAAGTATTTATAGTCATTTGAGATATATTTTAATGTTTGTGTTGTGTATTTATATTTGATCTTATGTGTTTGCTTGAAGAGAGTATCAATTGTTTTCCCTGACTTATAATTGAAAATCAGTCATTGCCTTCGCTTCTTTTTCCAATGATATATATAATTGTTTTCAGGAATTCATTGAAAATGAAGGTGCTGGAGAACCACCTCTTGAGGGATCAATACCTGATATGACATCCTTAACGGAGTCAGTTTCTAAATTGGTCATATGGAGCTCTGAGTTTTATTTGTTTTCTGCATTAAATTATTACTGCTGCGACGATAAGCGTTTTTCTTGTGAATGATAGATATTACATCAGCCTACAAAGGATTTACCAAGCCAAGTTTGAGTCTGATTGTCTTGCTATTGAGCATCGTGTAAGGACTATATTGAAGAGAATTGGTAGGGATCCTGATTCTATTTCAAGGGCCTTCATTAAGAACTTCTGCAAAAATACTAGAAAGCTCACCGTAAGTCCTGAAATATATTTTTGGTCTTAATTATGATAAATCACCTTTGTGGACAAAGAATATATTTTCCATCTATACTATCATTTAGTGAACATAGGTTTGATTCAAGCGTACAATTAATTTTCTTTTTTATTTTGTTTTATTCCTTTCTGTGTTGATTAAATGTTCTATACAATTTAATCGTTCTTTTGAAGCGAACTATTTTTTAATAGTCGGTTTTGCATCAGCAGATTTATTTGTTGTGTTGTCTTGAACCAGTCTTGGGCTTCTTTTGGGATGGCTTTCTTTATGCTTCTTAAAGCAGCTTTCTAGTACAAAAAATTTTGTACTAAAAAGCTGCTTTAAGAAGCAGACAAAAAGCCATCCCAGACGAAACCTTGAAGTAGAGCTAGGCAGGCGCCAGTGTCTTGGTAGGTATTTATCTTAATGTTTCAAACAGAAGAATAGTGTAGCCCACTATGGAATAAGGCTCTTTATGATAATTGAATTTTAAATGAGTAAATTGAACTCACCTCTGCCTCAATCTTCATAATTCATCTCTCAACTATTCATATTTCACCAGATTATTTGAAGATTGGCTTAAGCTTACATCTTATTTTTTGGAAGTTAGAAGGTTCCTTCTAGATTGCTGTAGATTTTGTGACAAAGCATTATATTGTTAGCGATTTTGAAATCATTTAATCTTGGTGGATCACTTAATCATTTAATCTTAGCGATTTTAAAAATACAACATGATAGGGGAAAACCGAAGCAACACACATCAGGGAAAACCGTGCAAAAGGGAGGGAACGGACATCAGCATAGGGGAACAGCTTGCCTACATCAATTGACAAGCTGGGCCTAAAGCTGTTAGGTACATGATGTTTTGGGTTGATGATGGGCACATGGAAGGTGGAGAAGAGCAGAGGTATCTGTCAAGTATTGGTGGGGGAGTTGCAGGGGATTCACATCAGGAAGGATTTTCTTCCACTGGAGTTGGGAAATGCATATTTGATCTTGGGTATGGATTAGATACAAACCTTGCAGGAGACCAAGGTATACACTGGAAGGCCTTAGCTATAGAGATCCAAGTGGAGGGAAGAAAGGTAGTGATTAAAGGAGAACCTAGTTTATGCAAAACAATGGTTTCCTTGAAAACTATGGTGCCTGCCATCTAGGGTGGAGTGAGATTTTTGGTGGAGCTTTATAGCTTGGAGGAAAGTAGACACCTGGGAGATAGAGGACATTCCAAAAGTAGTTCATTCACTTTTCCAGCAGTTCAGTGAGGTATTCCAACCTACCCAAGGATTGCCTCCTCCACTGGAGCACGAGCATGCTATTTTTCTGAAGGAAGGAGTCTCTCCCATTAATATCCAACCATATCGCTACCCACAAGTCCAGAAGGATGAGATTGAGAGGCTGATTTGGGAGATGCTTGAAGCTGAGATCATGAAGCCCAGTATGAGTCATTTTTGTAGTCTCGTGTTGCTGTTGAGGAAGGATGACAGTTGAAGATTATGTGTAGATTATCGATCATTGAACTAGGAGATTGTACCAGATAAGTTTCCTATATCAGTCATTGATGAGTTGCTAGATGAGTTGCATGGCTTGGTGGTGTTCTCAAAGATTAATTTGAAATCCGGGTATCACTAGATCATAATGCGATCATAGGACACCCACAACATGGCTTTCAGAACTCATGAGGGACACTATAAGTTCTTAGCGATTCCTTTAGGCCTCACTAGCGCCCTTTTCACTTTTTAGTCACTCATGAATAGGGTGTTCAAGCCTTATTTTTGGAGGTTTGCTATGGTATTCTTTGATGACATCCTTATTTATAGTAAGTCAGAAGAGAAGCATTTGGAGCACTTGGGGATGGTGTTAGGAACTTTGAAGGAGCACCAACTATATTCCAACTGATGTAGGCAAGCTGGTTTGTCAATGGATCCAACCATATAGGTGGAGTATTTGGGACATATAGTATCTCAATATAGGTGGAGCACCAACTATATAAGTGGAGTATTTGGGACATATAGTATCTCAAGATGGTGTGTTAATGGATCCAACCAAGATAGAAGCAATGGTGGAGTGGCTAGTGCCTAAAACCTTAAAGAGGCTCGGGGGGCTTTAGGGACGCACGGGATATTACAGAAAATTTGTGAAGGGATACGACTCTATAGCTTGGCCGTTGACAAAGTAGTTGAAGGACAATTTTAAATGGGGGGAGGCAACCACTCAGACATTTAAGCAGGTGAAGAAAGCCATGACTAGTGTTCCTGTGTTAGCACTACTAGATTTTAGCCAACTTTTTGTAGTGGAGATTGATGCATCAGGCTATAGATTGAGATCAATTATCATGCTAGGACAGATGCTGATAGCTTATTTTAGCTAAGTGTTGACTGTTAGGCAGAATGATATCAATATATGAAAGTGAACTGATGATGATGGTGTTAGCAATTCAAAAGTTGTGAATATCATTAAGGGTACGGGTAGCACTTCATAGTCAGGTCCAATCAGAGGAGTCTGAAGTTCCTGTTGGAGCAGAGGATGATGATAGAGGCATTAGTGGTGGCTTTCCAAGTTATTGGGATATGATTTAGAGATCTAATACAAGCTCAGGTTGAAAAATAAAGCTCCTGATGCTCTCTCTAGGCATAGTGAAGACCCTCAGGCTATATATCTATCGGTTCCCATGGTGGTGGATTGTGGAGATGAAGTGGGAGATCTAGAGAGAGAGAGAGAGAGAGAGAGAGAGAGAGAGTTAAGTAAAATCAGAGGAGATTTACTGCAGAACAAGGACAATCATCCTGGTTACTCCTTGGTGGGTCAGAAGCTGCTATATCAAGGACGGTTTGTGTTATCACCACACTTCCCTCACTTGTTGTAGGAGTTTCATGGCACAACTATTGGGGGATATTGGGAATCCAAAAGACATATCGGTGACTGGTAGCGGAGCTGTATTGGGTGGGCATGTAGAAGGATGTGGAGAAGATGGTGGCAAGTTGTGATGTATTCCAGAGACACAAATATAGGTTATGGCTCCAGGTGGTTTTTTACCGTCTTTAGCTTTACCCAAGAAGGTATGGGAAGAGGTGACTATGGACTTCATTGAGGGATTGCCTAAGTCAAAAAAATTCACTGTGATCAAGCAAATAAGCTTATTTCATTCCCTACATCACCTATACGCCGCGATGTCAGTGGTAGTCGCTTTCACTAGAGATGGTTTTTTTGCATGGCATACCCGCATCCATAGTGTTTGACTGGGACAAGATTTTTCTAATTCATTTCTGGAGGGAGTTATTTAAGATGCAGGGGACTATCCTGAAGTAGAGTACCGCTTATCACTCCCAGACAGATGGCCAGACGAAGGTGGTAAATCGCAATGTGAAGACTTATCTTTGTTGCTTTGTCTCGGATACCTCAAAGATGTGAGCAAAATGGCTAGCATTGGTAGAGTATTGGTATAACATTTCATATCATAAAATAGCCCAGACAACACTATTTATAATCCTATATGGGAGGGATACTCTCATTTGCTATATTATGGGCATGACAACACATCAGTATTGTTAGTGGAACAATACTTGGGAGAAATGGACCGGATCTTGGCAGAATTAAAGGGACATCTACTGCAAGCATATCAAATTATGAAGAAGTAGGCAGATGGATACAGGAGGGATGCACAGTTTGAGATTGGATAGAGTTTAGCTAAAGATCTGACCTTATAGACAAAGGATTCTAGCTCGACGGAGAAATGAGAAACTTTTCCCCAGATACTTTGTCCTCTATGAGATGTGGAGTGTATTAGCGCGATCGCCTATTGCCTACAATTGCCACCAACTTCAACCACGTATCCAGTATTTTATGTGTTGTAGCTTAGACGAGGCATTAGAGACCATACACCCTCGCCCACACTACCGACTACATTATCAAAATATATGGAGGTAATATTAAAACCATTGGAAGTGCAAGGGTTGCACTAAGGTGACAAAGGGATCAAGGAAGTGTTGATCAAGTGACCAGAGTGTGAAGCGACATTGGATGCTTACAATACTAGCCAGGGCGGATTCCTTCTTTCCATCTTGAGGACAAGGTGAATTTTTGAGAGGGGAGTACTGATACGGCTATGGACCCCACCCCCTGGGTGCCAGCTTGGTAGAATTCCATGAGCCAAAAGGCTCATGTTTGTGGGTCCCAACACCGCATTCCAAACCCATAGAGGAAAAGGTTATAGGAGGAAAGGTTTAAGGGGAGATCATTGCAGAAAATATAATGTGTATTAATGGCATGGTTTAAAATTGCGCAATATGAGGCTCGCCTTTGCGCAATTCCAGTAAAAAACGCCTCGAGTTTTTTTTATGAGGCTTGCGCCTCAACTTGGTTGAGGCCCGCCTCGCCTCACTGGCATGAGGCTTACGCCTCACACTATATATATCAAAACTTACATAAATCTTGAAGTAAATGCCCGACATTGGACTCTATAGGAGAGGAGGAAGGGGAGAGAGCAGTTCACCATAACGATGATTCAAATGAAGAACACCTTAGTGATGACAGTGCTGATGACTTATGAGTTCTTATGTGATATGTTATTGCTATTTATTTTTGGAAATTGGAATTATATGTTAATGAAAAGAATACTGGGATTTGGGAAAGATAGAATTTTGAGTTGAACTATATTTCATGTTGTCTTATTATTGAGATATTTTGATTTCACTTCATATCTTATGTTTTTTTTTTAAGTTTTATATTATTCACTCATTGGTATATAAAAAAATTATCATTTTATATTTACGCAATCTTTTGATTTTGAGGCTTACGCCTCAAAACGCCTTGAGGCTTACGCCTCACCTCACGAATGAAAAACGCCTCAATACCCGAATACGCAATTTTAAACATTGATTAATGGTGGGATTAGGGTTGGTTTTAAGGGGAAAAGTTTGCATGTTGGAGGAATTATGTGAATAATTTTTTGGAGTAGTTTTCTTGGGTAATTTTGGGTTCCTAGATGTTGGTAAGAATTGGGGTAGAGCAGCTGATTCACCTCTCGAACAGTGAATCAATTATATCTTATGTTTCTTTTGATTGAAGATTGTTGTTTCAGCTTTATTAGTATTTTTCCATTATATCGTTGCTGTTTTTACTTGTTTGGTGGCTGTTTTTCTCGCTATTTGATGCTGATTTTGTTCTAGTGGCTGTTTTGGGTGCTGATTTGATCCCCAAATAATATCAATCCCCTAAAACTCTGACTATTCAAACTAATAGGTTCAAGAAGACCATTTTGCTTTAGAACTACCCATTGGGGATCATGGTGATATGATGAGTTTACTTTCCGTTTGCAAGGGAGTTGGCTCTCAAGAGTCACAACATAGTGCACAACGACCCATGGAGTTGAGAGGTGGTGCCTAGGTTTTCCAGGAGTTGGTGCCTTAAACCCACCTCCGAAATCTCATTTTGTTGGCCTATAAGAAATATAAATGCAACGAAATAAATGAATTTCCACCACAACATTAGAATGCCTGAAAGTTGGATTTGTTAATTAAATTTGTTAGTACATTCTTAGAGTTGGCACAAGCACTTTTTGAATTGCAAAAGTTGAAAGAAAATTTTTTCAGACTCTCAGAAACCTTTCGTGGCTCTGCCAATCGACACTAACCTACTTGTTGGCTCTCATTTCGATTGTAATGCTACCCACCATCTCCCCATACCTAATGGCTTTCTGATGAGGACATCGACAAACGTTTTCGACGGGTATATCAGCGCAGGAGGTGCCGATCGATGGCCACGATCCACAGCCTTTATTTTTGATGCTTAGTTTTATTTTGATGTTGTATTATTTATTATTCCTGATTGTACCCTTTCTTTTAGTTATCTTGATTTGTAGCCCAGGGGCGTTTGCGTCATTGTATTTTGTTTTCCTTAGGCCTATATATGATGGCCTCCTCTATTGTATTGGTGATTATTGATGAATGAAAATTTCCCCTTGTTGATCTCTTTGTGAGTTCATGACATTTCCCCTCGATCTCTTTGTGAGTTCTTGAGGAAGTAGTTTCGTGGATCTCTTTGTGAGTTCTAATGGATGAGGTGTTGAGGTTTGTGGCTCTTAATTTTCTTTTCTTCCTCCACAAATCTCTTTCTTCTTCCCCTTAACGGAAACCACCCAACCTCCAAATGCCTTGGAGAACCCGAGCCCCCACCCTCCTTGCCATCGGCCTCCTTGGGAGCCCAAGCCTCTGGCTGCCTTCCCACCCGCCGGCCAGCCATCCGACCACCGGCCTCCCATCATCCACTCGCCGGCCCTCTTTCCCTTAGCCTTCTTTTTTTTTTTGAAATTCAAATTTTGAAATTCAAATTATTTCCATTTGGGGAATTCCAAATTAGGAAAGTTTCTTTATTGAACCCAAATTTTAAAATAAATCAAATTGGATTTATTTTTCTTCTTTCCTAATATTCATCACCTATTTGGAAACTCCCTTACATCCTCCCCCAATCCTCTCCCTCCTTCATGGTGCCGTCGGCCCCTTAATGGGCTCCCCCCCATTGAATGCTCATTCAATTCCCTCGCCTTCTTTGAAATCCAAAATTGGTTTCAAATAATTTTCCCTCCAATTTCACTTAAGCTGAAATTGATTTTAGTTTTTAGTCTAAACCTCTCTCCCCTCTCTCTCCATGCCGCCGGCCCCTCTATAGCCCATCCCATTAATTCCCCCCATCAATGTATTAATTGCCTCCTATTTGAAATCGAATTTCAAAATTATTTCCCTCCCAATTTAATCAAAATCTGATCTTAATTTCAGATTTTGATCAAACCACATCACCACCCCATCTTAACATAATTTCTTCCTCAAACCCTAGCCTCCTCCCCACCTCTCCAAACCGTCCCCCACCCTCTCCCTTCTAGTCCAGCCACCGCCTCCCCTCTCCACCCCTCTTCGCTCTTTGGTCTTCCTTCTCGTGTTCCCTCATCCCCATGCTTACTGTGCATGGCTGATCCTGAGGTCGATCATGGCTTCGCGTACAACGAGCAAGGGAGATCGACATTTTCCTCTCACCTTTCTATGAACCGGATTGGGAGTACGACATCACCGTTGAACACTACGTCAATCGTATCGTGTATTGTCTTGCCGGACCATTGAACCTCAACGACCACGAACCCCGTGGTCCCTCATTGCACGCTCCGTGCCGCCTCCACATTTTTTTACTAAAACTCCGTTTTAATAAGCAATGAAAAAGCCGTCCCAACACGAAGCCTTAGTGTATTTAGAATTTTCTGATTTGAGGGATTTCCAACTACATTGACAACCAGGAATGGGGGATAAAATTTCTTATTAATAATAGATATTAAAATTGACACAAATATAACATATTTTGCAAAGCATTTATTTTAACGCAAAATCAATTACGTATATACATTCTCATAGAAACTTGGAAGAAAAATATTATAGGAATTTGGCCCATTTGCGACAGACGGAGAATATGGATGGAACTTATTTTTTTTATATAGTAAGATCAGCTCATAATTTTTTTATGGAAATTGAATTTGAATTAATTTTACTCAAATGAGTTAATTTTCTTTTAAAAAATTACAATAAATATCTAATATGAAAAATAAAAGTCCTAACAAGGAATATATATATATATATATTTGTTAAATAAGTTTATATAAATAGAATTTATTCTGATTTATTCATACAACTTTTTATTCTCTTAGAGCCTCAAGAGGTTGTGCATCAATAAAAAAATGTTAGATTAAGGCTTCGTTTGGGACGCTTGTTTTATTGCTTTCTAAAACGGAGTTTTAAGTACAAAAATAAAAAAATTTGTATTAAAACTCCATTTAAGAAAGTAAAAAAAAGCCGTCCCAAACGAAGCCTAAGTTTGTATCTTACATATATATTTGAATTAAAATTTTTTACAAATAAATTTTGGACTTATATGAACTCTATTTCAATAAATGCTTAGCCAATATGTTTCTTGATCAGTACAATTCTCACTAGCTCTATATTAGCCAATTACGATGTTGTTAGGATGCCAAATTTTATATAAACATCAAGCGATCAAGGGGGTTTATTCTAAGCCATTTGAAGAAGTTGGAGAGTGCACAAATATTTGAAGAATCTTATTGCATGTGTGCCAATTGACATCATGAATGTGACCAACAAGCATTGTAGTTTTGATCAACATGCCTAATCATATCGTTCAAAAGCTATCTTTGAGTAGCCATCACTTTTTGCTAATTGATGTTGATGCATGTAGAGGCTACAAAAGAACTGAGCCTAGCTGAGCCAAGTATCCATGTTTTCAGTTCAAGCTAGTTTTGATAAATGCGTTGTTCAAGCTCGGTTAGAGCTATTTGTTTGCGTTCAAGTTTGGTTCAAAAAAAATCATACATATTCAAGCTTGGTTGTGTTTGGTTCATATCGATTTGTCTAGCATTCATTGAGCTCTAACGAACATCTTCTTTAAAATTTACTAAATGAGCCTAATCGACCTCTTAACAAGCACTCATTAATGAGCCTTAACAAGCAAGCTTATCAAGCTATTAACGAACGAGCTTATTAAGCTCTCATAAATTAGATTTTAATGATGAGATTCTTAATGAACTCTAGAAACAAACATAGATCAATCTTACTTGCTAATATTAATATAATGTAGATAATCATAGAAACAAAATTTAAAATAAATAAATAAAAGAAAAAAAAGAGTGTACATTTAAAATAAAAAAAAAGATAACAATTTCTGATAAAATAATATAATACAAGAAGTATAATTTTGATAGAATAGAAGGCATGTTTCCTTACATAGTTTCAAAAAGTTATTAGTATATTTTCAAATTCATTGATGTCCTATAATGATAACTCATTGATTAATGATAGCTGTTTGCACTATAACTCCTATTTTTTTTCTTTTGTCAGAAGCAAAAGTAGCAACACATAAATAACATGACAGCTTCAAAGTCCAAACTCAACCACTAAGCAGCAATGAATAGCATGACTTGAATTTGCGAATATGATAAAAAAAGAAGCTTCAATATGCAAACCAAATAAATGAATCTAATGCGCGGACTCAGAATAGAAAGATTTTTTTTTTTTCAATTTGTCAGGTTCAGAGAAAGGGTATGACTCCCCTGTGACTCCCTGGTTGCCTAAATTGAGCATCCCAGGGGATTTGGTCTAAAAATCTATGAGAATAATGTATAACAATCATCAAAAGACAGCACAAAAATAAGTGTGTGAACATCTCAAACCAAGGAGATTCCCCTTTGTTTCCTCTTTACACTACAAAACACAATACACAAAATAAGTAATAGGCCCATTGGACGAAAACCTTAAAGTGCTTATAAAAGCAAAGCTTACTTTATTGGTTTTCCTTTGGTGATAGAAGATATATGAGGTTACCATTTGATTCCACCTCAATGATAATACCTTCTCGTGTTAGTGTTTTTGTATCTTCAACATATTCATTATAAGCTCATGCAAACTCTTGCACCTCACATCATTTATGTGCATTTGCGCTATATCCTAAATGTACATTGAACTGAAAGAGAAGTGTATCATCTTCTTTTATTTCGGGGTTCATTACCGCACCTAATAAGATTAAAAGATTACCATCACCCCAATACTTATCACCCCAATACTTGTCAAACTTATGTTTCATTTCCTGGTCATCTCTCAATGTGTGGATGTCCACCTAGACAAGTGTTGCCTAACATCTCCTTTATTCTCCAAACTTTGACATAAAAAGTTAGATGAGGATATTCAGAACCTACACAAACTGAGAAGTATTAAAATAATCCTATGCTAAGTAGCAAATTGGTATGAAGATTTCATTGGCGAAACCTAAAATTAATTCAGTTGCTTGGTTAAACACCTCAAGGAATTTATTTTGTGACATATCTTTCAAGAAATTACTGTTAGTTAGTAACCAAATGTCATTATAAAATAACCATTACAAGGAGTGCAAACTACACATTACAAACACTTATACATAATCATAATACATTCTCTTATAATATTACAATTTGAAATGTGAGCTTTTTTCACAAAGCTTTAGCTATGAAACTGAAATCTTTGATCCAAAGATTTGAACGGCCAAATGCTAAATCCCTTTTCTGATTCACTACAATTGGACGACAGTTTATAGGAACTAGTGAAAAAAAGAAAGAAAAAAAAAAAAAAAAAACGTGACTGCGAGATGTGTTGAAGGGTTTCAAGGTCGGGAAGAAAGATCGGAAGTTGACATGATTCGTCATTTACTTTGACGAGAGGAACCGCAAAAAAAGAAAATAAATGCAAAAAAAAAAAAAACAATTAAATAAAACTGCGAGAATGGCTACCAAATGTTTTGGAGGATTTAAGGGGGGTAGGAGAGAATGACGAAGACAAAGGTCATGAATCATACGTCTGTTGAGATCTGCACGAATGACTTCAGGGACGAACGACGTAGGGAAAGAGGAAGGGTTTCGAGCACGAGGAGGGTTTTGGAGCGGCCTAAGAGCAAATAGGGTTAGGGAAACTAAGAGCAAGAACCGAGAAGCGAGATTTTGTTTGTGGGTGATGAAGGGCCATAAGTTTGTGCGTAGGCTCAAATAAAAAATGGTATTAATAATAATTAATAATTTTTATTAGTAATTAAAAGACAAGTATAATATTAATGAGAATTAATCGATTAAAACCAATTAATATATAATAATAAATATTTATTAAATATATATATAATAATAATCAAAATTAATCGATCTGATGTCAATTATCAAACATTAATTTAGTTCTTTAACAAGCTTTCATATCGAGTGTGTTTACGAGCTTCTTATTGAACTTACTATCGACCATGTTCATGAGCTTTAAACGATCTGTTCACGAACATAATCGAGCAAGATCATGTTATTAAGCTTTGTATTAACGCATCAAGTATTTACAAATTGTTCAAGCTTGTTCAACTAACTAATTAAACGATCACGAATGAGCTCTTATCGAACTGAGCCTCGAGCACTCGTCAACACTTAGTTCACTTGCAGCCCAATGTCTGTAATTACAGTGCAATCACTTGGCATCATTAAATGACACCCATTATTGTTCAACCACTTTGCTAGCTATCATCATTGTTAGCACTAATGATCTCTTAAAAATCATCCTAATGTCTTCCTCTAGATCTGTTTTCTCCATTAGCACCAATCATCATTGTCATCAATTAGCATGTTAGGAGAAACTGGCCCGGTCCGGCCCGGCCCGCTTTTACTATAATTTGGCCCGACTCGGATTTTGGTTAGCATTACCGTACGAGGTCGACCCGGTCGAAAGACAATGCACCTTTCCTCTTCCTCTCTGCAAAACCCCAAACCAGAAAGGGTCTCAGCTCGGGGAGACAAACCAGAGCTCTCCTATCTCTGTTATGGCTGCGGAATCGAAGACCAATATGATCGCCAGCTTAGGTATCATTAACATCTGCAAAGTTGTATCTTTCGTCGCAATCTTTTGGGCATTCTCCTCTTGACCTTTATTCTGCTTTGTTTCTGTAATTTGACTATTACGTGATTTTTGAAGGATTCTTTTTGAATTGCGAGTCTTAAGAGGTTTTTTATTACCGTTGCTGGGACGGTTCTTGTGTTTAGTCCTGCTCTCTTTAGAGTCCTGGAAATACATCATTTACACTGAAATTCTTCCGCGAAATAAGTGTAGAATGGGTGATACATCTTGTTGTTTGTTTTGTTTGTCCCAGTATCACATGGTATGCATATTGCAGGATTTGGGTGACCAAGGGCAAACAGAGCTAAGAAAAAGCCAGCGTATGCCTTTTAACTGTGGCCCACTGGATCGAGGCATTGAAGAATCTTGTTCTTGGTGGCGTTGGCAGTATCACTGTTGTTGATGGCACCAAGTGGAAAACATGATCTTGGAAATAATTTCTTGTGTATGTTTTTCTTCTAAATTATTGAATCTTATTTATAGCTGGAATCATTTATTGATGCTTTCTTTCATTATTATAGTGGTGAAGTAAGCCTCGGCAGTCAAAGGCAAAGTGTGTATGCGCCTTTCTGCAGGAGTTGAATGATGCTGTCAAAGCCAAATTTGTTGAGGAGTCTCCGGAAGCTCTTATAGAAAGAAATCCTTCGTTCTTTTCCCGTTTTACTCTAGTAATAGCGACTCAGGTATGCGTGTAGTTTCTTCCATTGTCTCATGTTGAATTTGAATTTTTTTTAGCATATCCGTTCTTTTTATTTTTTTTAATTGATTTTATTCGTTTTAGCACGGCTGCAACGCCATGTCCTATTTTTCATGGCCTTGCATGCTAGCAATCTTACACCCCTTGTAATCCATCTTGCCTGAACTATTCATGACAATATTTTAAAAAGCAAAAGCGTGAAGCAAGTGTATGATCCCTTCCAAGCGCAAAGCAAAAGCTTTAACATTTTTGTTTAATTTTTAGAAAGTATTAACATACATCTGATGATATAGAATGATAAAATTATAAACAAGTAACTTTCATACTTAACAAATACTAGGGTTTTTTTGTTCATTTCAGTTAGTCTATTGATTTAATACTTCAAAACTTGATTACATTAACATGGAGTAAGTTATGTAGTATGTATTATCCTAAAGTATTATTATTATAATAGATACCAATATCAATCTTAAAACGAACTTAAGTTATAAATGTAGAATACATGTATAACAAATTAGAATTAAAACTATCAAATTATATGCGTGGTTCACTGTTCAAATAGAGGATACCAATAAAAAAATGGTGTTGCACTGGATGAATGGGAAAGAATAGAGTAATTATCCAAAAGTTAAAAAAAATGTGGCAATGCATAAGGTTGATGCGAAAAGAGACTATAGATGGGGTAAGTTATAGACAAGACACGAAAAATGAGAAGATGGTATGAAAATGCTATGAAGTTTAAGTTTTAGATGGGGTATTTGAGATAGATGCAGGCATCAAGCTTTTTTTTTTTTTTTGAATATTTTTATTTAAGTGAATTTAGCGAGCAATTTTAAGAAAAACTTAAGCTCCATGCTTTAAAGCATCATTAAGCATTACAGTTCATACAATAAGCTTACACTTATACTATGAACACTTGATGTTCACTCTTTAGAGCGTTTTGGGTCTGTTTCGCATCAAAGTGCTGTTTTTATGCTATAAGGCAGTTTTTTAAACACATTCATGATTTAAAGCAACTAATTGAACATTTCAATTTTTTTTTCATATTTGTGCAAAATGTTTCAAGCAAATTTATGTCATGCCAATGTGATTGTATTTATTCATTTAAACCTATGTAGTTTCTGGGTGTATATCATGTAGATGAAGGAAGCAAGAAAGGTTTTCCCCAGCTCTAGTGATTGTCCCAAGTCCCAACTTCACAAAGTGTGAGGTGATGGGTTCCACTCTCATCCATGTTGTGTGTTTAAAAAAAAAGAAAAAATGTAATATATTTTCCATCATACTGTGGTTATTATTCCTATCGCATCAAGTAGAGAAACTAGTATGTTCTCCTGATATTTGGATCTCTGTTCTTTTTGAAAATCAGATTTTAACTTTTTCAGAGTCTTGTGTTTTTTTTTTTTAATTTCAATAACTTAATAACCAAATTTGCTAGTTTTAAGCTCAACCTGTGGTTTGACAGTTACTGAAATTTCATTATTAAGCTGGATAAGATTTTGAGACAGCCTAATGTCAGTTTGTTGGTTGCACGCTCTGTATGGACTTACTGGATTAGTTCGTATTTGTTTGAAGGTATGGAAATGCACATCAATGAAATGAAACTTTCTGTGATAGATTTTACTGTTCATCTAGTTAGTAGATAGCAGTGAATCTAATTTCACATCTTTGCTATTCATAGGAGCATGATGTTGTTGAGTCAAAACTGAACATTTTGTGGATGATCTGAGACTGCACAATCCATGGCCTGAGTTAAAAGAGTAAGCAGGAAACCTTGAAGCACTGATAACATCATTATCATTAGATATCCAATTAGGCAATTATGTATGCATATATATATTGTGTGTCTCATTAAATGGGCTTTAAATTATACATAAGAGTAAGAAAATCCCTCATGTGAAGTAGATTTTTTGTGGCTTAATTAAATAAGTTTTGCATAAGTTTGATTTGCAGAATCTCATTAGTTGGTTAGGTTCTCCCTGATCTATTTAGATTGTCAACAGGTTTGCAAAAACATGGATCTAAATGTGACAGATCCTGTTGTACACAAGCATATACCTTACATAGTTTATCTTTATCATGTTGCGGAAAAATGGGCTGATGGCCATGGTGGATGTTTACCACAACTACTAGACAAGAAAAAAGGAGTTTAAGGTATAGAATTTAAAATCATTTATTCTTTTTATCAATGTTTTAACTCTTATAATGCCATGTCAATCCTTGTTTTGTTTTCTCCACAACAGATCTAATAAAGGTTACTTGATTAATTAGGATGAAGAAAATTACAAAGAAGCTATTGAATCATCCTACAAGTTCCCTACCTCACGGAATTAGTAAGCTAGTTGTATTATATTCTCTTGAATTCTGCTTGTATTGCTGCAATATGAACAAGAATTTGTGAGCACCTTTATATTTTCTGAAAAAGGTCTCCTTCTTTGATGCATTTGTGCAATTATTGAGTTTTTATAACTTGGATACTTAAGATCATCGCGGAGAGGAGGGGGGGGGGCCGGGGGGCACGTGCCCCCCCAAAAAAAAAATATGGCATAAGCTTGTATGCTGTGCTTTCATTTATCATTAACAGGTTTTGCAATTTTATTCATTACAGTTTTTCCATTTATTAATGTCTTTAATTTAACTTCACCCGGCCAATGCAATGCTTAAGTATAGAGAGAGAATGACTTATGAGATAAATAATGAGAGAGAGAAAAGGACAGAGAGGAATTTTGTGAATGGAATGATGAAAAGAGATTTTGAATCCAAGTTGTTGTGGTATTTTATTATTATTATTTAAAATATTTAATTATTAAATAGATTTTATTACCAAATTAATCAGTTATTAACTATTTATTATCTAATAATAATATTAAATATTAAATTATCACACAATTATTTAATTATTTTTGCAATGCTAACGATCTAATTAATTACTCTCACGGCAAAGCCCCCCTTGCTCTCGCGGTGAAGCCCCCTGTCCGAACCGCGACCCGCTTTTTGCGGCGAAGGCCGTTGCCGCGACCCGCTCTCATGGCAAAGCCCAGTGCCGCGACTCGCTTCTGCGGCGAAGCCCTCTTTCGCTCTTGCGGCGAAGCCCGCTGCCGCGACCCGCTCTCCCCGAAGCCCACTGCCGCATCAGCTTTCCTGATGAAGCCCGTTCACACTCCACTCTGCACGAAGCCTGCAACCCCCGACCCACTCTCACCAGCGTAAGTCCCTCCCGCTCGCCGTGTTCGGGCTACTCGACGAGCTATCGAGTCGAGCAGTCGAGTGTTTGAGCTCGATCTCGATTAGTCGTTGAGCTAGAACTCGTGTTTGAGTTGACTTCGTCGAGCCCAAGCCAGCTCGCAAGCCGCTTGACTCGGTTCACCCCTGCACATGGCAGATATTTATGCCTTCTAAGCTCTAAGGGCCATGTTATTTCTTTTTTTTAATTTTAATCTTATAGCTTCTTGACACCGATAAGGAGATGACAAACATAAGTATTTAATTTAGGCCCCCCCCTGAATAAAATTTCTGGCTCCGCCACTGCTTAAGATGGCTAATTTTGAAGTTTAAGGTTTTTCATTTAGCTTTTTTGGTCGTTAACCGTTTATTAAGTTATGATAATGGAAAGCATCATACTGCTGTTTTCTCATTTTGGCTTTTATAAAACCCTGGTCATAATTCTAGCTTGGTTTATCCCAGATGTGGCACAGGCCCATTCTTTGTTTTGTCTTTGGTAAGATGATGGGAAATTAGCCTGGAGCAAGAGGAACTAGTATAGGCTGGACGCTTCTGAAACTTACTACTAGCATACTATAGATATGTAATGAACCTTGTAATGATAGCATCCTCCAAAAACATTGTTGTCCGATTGTGTTCTTAATGATTGCAGCATTTCATAAGCCTTGCTTAACTCGGCAGTACTACAGCTCTGTTACCTGGAATGTGGGTTTGATTTATCAAACAGATCCTTCAAAAGTAGCTGAGGTTCTTGGGTTGTTTGAGCAGGCTATTCTTGATTGGTACTCTTAGCTCCGACATGGCTTGAAAGGAAATTATAAAGGAATATACCCTAACACTAATTAAGCAACTGAGTGTTTTTTTTTATGCTCTCCAAAGAAGAGTTTAAGGGTTCAAATTCTCTAAATAATTAAATGTAATCGGCCTTGATCCTTTTACATATAGGTTGATGGCCGGCTGAAAAAATAATAGAGAAGGCTAATCATCATCTCTAGAAACCTTTAAGTAGTCTGAAAAACACTTTAATGTTACAATGTCTAAGCTTTTACAAGTTGATATTTGCATGTGGATATATACCCGGGAAACTTTGGATCAGCAATCTAATTCAGGCTTTATTGGGACGGCTTTCTTACTGCTTCTTAAAGCAGCTTTCTAGTACAAAAGTTTTAGTTTTGTACTTGAAAGCTGCTTAAGAAGCATGAAGAAAGCCGTCCCAAACGAAGCCTTAATGTTACAATGTCTAAGCTTTTACAAAAGTTGATGATTTGCAGTGGATCTACACCCGGAAACTTGTGATCAGCAAATGCTAATTCAGTTTTCCTTCATTCTTTGTCTTGTTGACTATTCTTCATTGCTTTTCTAGACCAAATAATTAGTTTGTGGCTTATAGTTCCATCATATCATCTTGAAGACTTACTCCCCTTGGTAAAGTGATTGATTCCTAAATACTTTGTGATATCTGTTCTTGCATATCAGGTTCTCAATTGCGTCAGATCATAAATACAATAACGCTGCTGAAGTTAATTCAGCATCCAGACTTCTGGATTTTAGACGCGTCTTTGAAGGTGCAGTGTATCTTTTTCAAGTATTTATAGTCTTTAGATATATTTTAATGTTTGTGTTTGTATTTATATTGATCTAATGTGTTTGCTTGAAGAGAGTAACAATTGTTTTCCCTGACTTATAATTGAAAATCATCATTGCCTTCGCTTCTTTTTCCAATGATATATATAATTGTTTTTTCAGGAATTCATTTGAAAATGAAGTAGCTGAGAACCACCGCTTGAGGGATCAATACCTGATATGACATCCTAACGAGCTCAGTTTCAAAATTGGTCATAATGGACTCTGAGTTTATTATTTGTTTTCTGCATTAAATTATTACTGCTGCACGATAAGCTTTTCTTTGAATGATAGGATATTACATCAGCCTACAAAGGATTTATCAAGCCAATTTGAGTCTGATTGTCTTGTATTGACATCGTGTAGGACTATATTAAGAGAATTGGTAGGGATCCTGAGTCTATTCAAGGCCTTCATTAAGAACTTCTGCAAAAATAAAAGCTCACCGTAAGTCTAGAAATATATTTTGGGTCTTAATTATGATAAATCACCTTGTGGACAAAGAATATATTTTCCATCTATACATATTTAGTGAACATAGGTTTGATTCAAGCGTACAATTATTTTCTTTTTTATTTTGTTTTATTCCTGCTGTGTTGATTAAATGTTCTATACATTTAATCGTTCTTTGAAGCGAACTTTTTTTAATAGTCGGTTTTGCATCAGCAGATTATTTTGTGTGTTTGTCTTGAACCAGTCTTGGCTTCTTTGGATGGCTTTCTTTATGCTTCTTAAGCAGCTTTCTAGTACAAAAAATTTTGTACTAAAAAGCTGCTTTAAGAAGCAGACAAAAAGCCATCCCAGACGAAACCTTGAAGTAGAGCTAGGCAGGCGCCAGTGTCTTGTAGGTATTATACCTTAATGTTTCAAACAGAAGAATAGTGTAGCCCACTATGGAATAAGGCCTCTTTATGATAATTGAATTTTAAATGAGTAAATTGAACTCACCTCTGCCTCAATCTTCATAATCATCTCTCAAACTATCATATTTCACCAATATTTTGAAGATTGGCTTAAGCTTACATCTTATTTTTTGGATTAGAAGGTTCCTTCTAGATTGCTGTAGATTTTGTGACAAAGCATTATATTGTTAGCGATTTGAAATCATTAATCTGGTGGATCACTTAATCATTTAATCTTAGCGTTTTTAAAAATACAACATGATATGGGAAAACCGAGCAACACACATCAGGAAAACCGGCAAAAGGGAGGGAACGGACATCAGCATAGGGGAACAGCTGCCTACTTCAATTGACAACGGGGCCTAAGCTGTTAGGTACATGATGTTTTGGGTTGATGATGGGCACATGGAAGGTGGAGAAGAGCAGAGGTATCTGTCAGTATTGTGGGGGAGTTGCAGGGGATTCACATCAGGAAGGATTTTTCTTCCACTGGAGTTGGGAAATGCATATTTGATCTTGGTATGGATTAGATACAAACCTTGCAGGAGCCCCAGGTATACACTGAGGCCTTAGCTATAGAGATCCAAGTGGAGGAAGAAGGTAGTGATTAAAGGAGAACCTAGTTTATGCAAAACATGGTTTCCTGAAAACTATGGTGCCTGCCATCTAGGGTGGAGTGAGTTTTGTGAGCTTTATAGCTTGGAGGAATAGAACACCTGGGAGATAGAGGACATTCCAAAAGTAGTTCATTCACTTTTCCAGCAGTTCATGAGGTATTCCAACCTACCCAAGGATTGCCTCCTCCACTGGAGCACGAGCATGCATTTTCTGAAGGAAGGAGTCTCTCCCATTAATATCCAACCATATCGCTACCCACAAGTCCAGAAGGATGAGATTGAGAGGCTGATTTGGGAGATGCTTGAAGCAGAGATCATGAAGCCCAGTATGAGCATTTTTGTAGTCTCGTGTTGCTGTTGAGAAGGATGACAGTTGAAGATTATGTGTAGATTATCGATCATTGAACTAGAGATTGTACCAGATAAGTTTCCTATCAGTCATTGATGAGTTGCTAGATGAGTTGCATGGCTTGGTGGTGTTCTCAAAGATTAATTTGAAATCCGGGTACACTAGATCATAATGCGATCATAGGACACCCACAACATGGCTTTCAGAACTCATAGGGACACTAAAGTTCTTAGCGATTCCTTTAGGCCTCACTAGCGCCCTTTTCACTTTTTAGTCACTCTGAAATAGGGTGTTCAAGCCTATTTTGGAGGTTTGCTATGGTATTCTTTGATGACATCCTTATTTATAGTAAGTCAGAAGAGAAGCATTTGGAGCACTTGGGGATGGTGTTAGGAACTTTGAAGGAGCACCAACATATTTCCAACTGATGTAGGCAAGCTGGGTTTGTCAATGGATCCAACCATATAGGTGGAGTATTTGGGACATATAGTATCTCAATATAGGTGGAGCACCACTATATAAGTGGAGTATTTGGGACATATATATCTCAAGAGGTGTGTTAATGGATCCAACCAAGATAGAAGCAATGGTGGAGTGGCTAGTGCCTAAAACCTTAAAGAGCTCGGGGGGCTTTAGGGACGCACGGGATATTACAGAAAATTTGTGAAGGGTACGACTCTAAAGCTTGGCCGTTGACAAAGTAGTTGAAGGACAATTTTAAATGGGGGGAGGCAACCACTCAGACATTTAAGCAGGTGAAGAAAGCCATGACTAGTGTTCCTGTGTAGCACTACTAGATTTAGCCAACTTTTTGTAGTGGAATTGATGCATCAGGCTTAGATTGAGATCAATTATCATGCTAGGACAGATGCTGATAGCTTTATTTGCTAAGTGTTGACTGTTAGGCGAATGATATCAATAATGAAAGTGAAACTGATGATGATGGTGTTAGCAATTCAAAAGTTGTGTTCTAACTTATCGGGTAGCACTTCATAGTCAGGTCCAATCAGAGGAGTCTGAAGTCCTGTTGGAGCAGAGGATGATGATAGAGGAGCATTAGTGGTGGCTTTCCAATGTTGGGATATGATTTAGAGATCTAATACAAGCTCAGGTTGAAAAATAAAGCTCCTGATGCTCTCTAGGCATAGTGAAGACCCTCAGGCTATATATCTATCGTTCCCATGGTGGTGATGGGAGATCTTGAAGTAGGGAGAGAGAGAGAGAGAGAGAGAGTTAGTAAAATCAGAGGAGATTTACTGCAGAACAAGGACAATCATCCTGGTTACTCCTTGGTGGGTCAGAAGCTGCTATATCAAGGACGGTTTGTGTTATCACCACACTTCCCCCACTTGTTGTAGGAGTTTCATGGCACAACTATTGGGGATATTTGGGAATCCAAAGACATATCGGTGACTGGTACGGAGCTGTATTGGTTGGGCATGTAGAAGGATGTGGAGAAGAGGTGGCAAGTTGTGATGTATTCCAGAGCACAAATATAGGTTATGGCTCCAGGTGTTTTACCGTCTTTAGCTTTACCCAGAAGGTATGGGAAGAGGTGACTATGGACTTCATTGAGGGATTGCCTAAGCACAAAAAAATTCACTGTGATCAAGCAATAAGCTTTTTCATTCCCTACATCACCTATACGCCGCGATGTCAGTGGTAGTCGCTTTCACTAGAGATGGTTTTTTTTTGCATGGCAACCCGCATCCATAGTGTTTGACTGGGACAAGATTTTCAAATCTATTTCTGGAGGGAGTTATTTAAGATGCAGGGGACAATCCTGAAGTAGAGTACCGCTTATCACTCCCAACAGATGGCCAGACGAAGTGGGTAAATCGCAATGTGAAGACTTATCTTTGTTGCTTTGTCTCGGTTACCTCAAAGATGTGAGCAAAATGGCTAGCATTGGTAGAGTATTGGTATAACATTCATATCATAAAATAGCCCAGACAACACTATTTATAATCCTATAGTGGGAGGGATACTCTCATTGCTATATTATGGGCATGACAACACATCAGTATTGTTAGTGGAACAATACTTGGGAGAAATGGACCGGATCTTGGAGAATTAAAGGGACATCTACTGCAAGCATATCAAATTATGAAGAAGTAGGCAGATGGATACAGGAGGGATGCACAGTTTGTAGATTGGATGAGTTTAGCTAAAGATCTGACCTTTAGACAAAGGATTCTAGCTCGACAGAAATGAGAAACTTTTCCCCAGATACTTTTGTCCTCTATGAGATGTGGAGTGTATTAGCGCGATCGCCTATTGCCTACAATTGCCACCAACTTCAACCAGTATCCAGTATTTTAGTGTTGTACTAGACGAGCATTAAGACCATACACCCCGCCCACACTAACCGACTACTTTATCAAAATATAGGAGGTAATATTAAAACCATTGGAAGTGCAAGGGTTGCACTAAGGTGACAAAGGGATCAAGGAAGTGTTGATCAATGACCAGAGTGTGAAGCGACATTGGATGCTTACAATACTACCAGGGCGAGTCCTTCTTTCCATCTTGAGGACAAGGTGAATTTTTGAGAGGGGAGTACTGATACGGCTATGGACCCCACCCCCTGGGTGCCAGCTTGGTAGAATTCCATGACCAAAAGGCTCTGTTTGTGGGTCCCAACACCGCATTCCAAACCCATAGAGGAAAAGGTTATAGGAGGAAAAGGTTTAAGGGGAGATCATTGCAGAAAATATAATGTGTATTAATGGCATGGTTTAAAATTGCGCAATATGAGCTCGCCTTTGCGCATTCCAGTAAAAAAACGCCTCGAAGTTTTTTTATGAGGCTTGCGCCTCAACTGTTGAGGCCCGCCTCGCCTCACTGGCATGAGGCTTTACGCCTCACACAATATATATCAAAAACTTACATAAATCTTGAAGTAAATGCCCGACATTGGGACTCTATAGGAGAGGAGGAAGGGGAGAGAGCATTCACCATAACGATGATTCAAATGAAGAACACCTTAGTGATGACATGCTGATGACTTATGAGTTCTTATGTGATATGTTATTGCTATTTATTTTTGGAAATGGAATTATATGTTAATGAAAAGAATACTGGGATTTGGGAAAGATAGAATTTTGAGTTGAACTATATTTCATGTTGTCTTATTAGGAGAGATTTCAATCTTTGAGTTGGAGTCAAAGGTGGTTGTTCGCGAGTGAGGAAATCACTCATCGCCATATTCAAAAAACTTTGGATGGGTTGAATGATCAGGCTATAGGATTGTTGTTGATCTTGATTCATTGTAGCAGCTTCACTTGACTTTGGTATGGGTGCCAAGTTTGTCGGTGTTATTGTCATAGGGAGAACACTATTGTTCTAGATGGCAAGAAGTTCCCATCATATCTTCGTGACAATGTGCTAGATTCAGAAGCCAATACCTCCAATTATTATTCAAGAATGTAGATAGGTTTGAGTAAGGAGTACCAATAATAATCGTTGTTATGACTTGTGTTATTAACATTATTCGCCAATTGTGTTATAATATTAGTTCGGCATGAAAGAGCTTGCTTGCAGTGAAGGAAATTATCTTTCTCTCTTTAGCGTGCTTCTTTGGTGAACTCTCGTAATGCTGCCATGGCTGTTAATGGAGGAGAGAATGAAGCTCATGATATATTGATTTTACTTTACTCTCTATACATCCAACCAAACAAAAAATAATAATTTCCCAGTATTCACTTTACAACTAACGAAATAGTCCAAAATATTTATTTTACATTGTATTTATTTTACATTGCATTCACTTTATAATCAACTAAATAACCCCTAAAAAATCAAGTTTTTGTTATACAAGTGTTTGAGGGTTAGGAGTTATTACCCCTAATATTATAATTTGATTGGCAATTGACAAAATGTTTCTAATGGAGGCATTAAATCTTGAGCCCTAACTACTTAATGACATGTACTTCTTCCACCTTTGCTTTGATTATTACTCCTTATCAACGAAACTATTGCTTAAGCCATTCATTGCCTTTTTGACTTCAAGAATTATCACCTCCCCTAATTCCAAATTTAAATACTTTGCTTGTGAATTAGATGAACATCATTGCATGTTGGTCCTATCATTCAATAAAAGTTGAATTATCCTCATTTATTTAATTTTTCATTATTTTGTTATCTTTATTCATGACTGTTCTTGAGTTACTTTAATATAATTATAAAATGCCGGCCATTCTAAGCCTCTAATATATTTTATAAGTTTTATTAAGAAGTTTTTGCTTCACTAAAAGCTTTATGTTTTGATAGAAGCCGTTGCCACTTTATGTAGGAATTGGTTGCCCCTTAAGTGTGTAGGAATTGGTTGCCCCTTTAAGTGTTAAATCAATTGCTTGTTCTTGAGGTTTTACTCTTAAGTTTTATCTCAATGACTCTATTCCTCGACTTATAAACCTCATAAGTTTTATCTCAATGACTCTATTCCTCGACTTATTGCTAAATGTTTTATTCAAGTATATGTGATATATTATTTTGATATTTTCTTTCTGGTCTCTTCTCAACTTTATTAGAACTATAATAATACTATAATAGGGACCATGAATCGAGGTTGGCATATGCTCCTAATGAATGTTTATAACATCTTTCTTTATATTTGACTATATTAGGCCTTATATATATGGTGAAACCTCAAAGGTAAAATAGTGAGAGAAATACACATACCTAGTTATAATGTCTATTTGTAGGCTAAAGTAAAGTCCGCATATGTTTGAAAAATTCTATAAAGTTTTTGAAAAGTTTTCTTTAAAATTGTACCATTGATCACTCTATCTTTGCATACTTAAATGCATCAAGTAGACTCTGAGAGGCAAAGAAATATTGAAGTAATTGTTGACTATGTTAACTTATTGATGACATAAAGCCCACTTTTAGATATTATATTTTTTAGGCTTATCATTAATGCCAATTCCTTAGTGTGTTCAGCTGCATCGAGTTATAGAGAGGCCCTTTTTTGTGATTAGAAACCACGATTTCTAAGCTACAATTGAGAGAATTTAATCATTTGAGGCTCATTTTCTATCATTATGATGCTTAGGACTTTGGTTCGACTGTAAATGAGCTTCTTTGTGTTTCAGTGTAGTTAGTCATTTTTAATGTTTTTCGCCTCCACTTGATACTGTGAATAAGAACAACTTAACTCTATTTTCTTTTCTTCTTTTAGGTGATATCACTCAATATATGCTTCATGATAATCTCGCAAGTCGTGAGCCAAACCAATGTGTGATTTTTCATACTATTATCACTTGTCATTGACTTTGATTAGATATGCAAAAGATTCTTATTTTTTTTATTTTGGTTTAGCTATTGAAAGAGCATATACAAGACAACTTCCTCTATTGGCTTGTTTAGCCTAATCAATGTTCTATTTGGCTCTTACTACCATTTAGTTTTCACTGTGATTTACTATGGTTTGGATTTAAAGGTTGTTTGATTTGATGTGAAAGGGTTGTAAAATATTTTGAATGTAGAGGTTTTGAAAAATATTGATATTTGATTTGAAGTAGAAGGATTGTTGAATAGAATTTTGAAGTGAAAGTAATTTAGCCTCTAATTCAAATTTAGGCTTCGTTTGGGACGGCTTTTTTATTGCTTTCTAAAACGGAGTTTTAGTACAAATTTTTTTATTTTTGTACTAAAACTCCGTTTTATAAAGCAATGAAAAAGCCGTCCCAAACGAAGCCTTAGTGTATTTAGAATTTTTCTGATTTGAGTGATTTCCAACTACATTGACAACCAGTGAATGGGGGATAAAATTTCTTATTAATAAATAGATATTAAAATTGACACAATATACATTATTTTGCAAAGCATTTATTTTAACGCAAAATCAATTACGTATATACATTTCTCATAGAAAACTTGGAAGAAAAATTTTATAGGAATTTTGCCCATTTGCGACATGACGGAGAATATGGATGGAACTTATTTTTTTTATATAGTTAAGATCAGCTCATAATTTTTTTATGGAAAATTGAATTTGAATTAATTTTACTCAAATGAGTTAATTTTCTTTTAAAAAATTACAATTAAATATCTAATATGAAAAATAAAAGTCCTAACAAGGAATATATATATATATATATTGTGAAATAAGTTTATATAAATAGAATTTATTCTGATTTATTCATACAACTTTTTATTCTCTTAGAGACTCAAGAGGTTGTGCATCAATAAAAAAATGTTAGATTAAGGCTTCGTTTGGGACGGCTTTTTTATTGCTTTCTAAAACGGAGTTTTAGTACAAAAATAAAAAAATTTGTATTAAAACTCCATTTTAGAAAGTAATAAAAAAGCCGTCCCAAACGAAGCCTAAGTTTGTATCTTGACATATATATTTGAATTAAAATTTTTTACAAATAAATTTGGACTTATATGAACTCTATTTTCAATAAATGCTTAGCCAATATGTTTCTTGATCAGACAATTCTCACTAGCTCTATATTAGCCAATTACGATGTTGTTAGGATGCCAAATTTTATAAAACATCAAGCGATCAAGGGGGGTTATTCTAAGCCATTTGAAGAAGTTGGAGAGTGCACATATATTTGAAGAATCTTATTGCATGTGTGCCAATTGACATCAATGAATGTGACCAACAAGCATTGTAGTTTGATCAACATCGCCTAATCATATCGTTCAAAAGCTATCTTTGAGTAGCCATCACTTTTTGCTAATTGATGTTGATGCATGTTAGGGCTACAAAAGAACTGAGCCTAGCTGAGCCAAGTATCCATGTTTTCATGTTCAAGCTAGTTTGATAAATGCGTTGTTCAAGCTCGGTTAGAGCTATTTGTTTGCGTTCAAGTTTGGTTCAAAAAAAATCATACATATTCAAGCTTGGTTAGTGTTTGGTTCATATTCGATTTGTCTAGCATTCATTGAGCTCTAAACGAACATCTTCTTTAAAAATTACTAAATGAGCCTAATCGACCTCTTAACAAGCACTCATTAATGAGCCTTAACAAGCAAGCTTATCAAGCTATTAACGAACGAGCTTATTAAGCTCTCATAAATTAGATTTTTAATGAATGAGATTCTTAATGAACTCTAGAAACAAACATAGACAATCTTACTTTGCTAATATTAATATAATGTAGATAATCATGAAACATAAATTTAAAATAAATACATAAAAGAAAAAAAAGAGTGTACATTTTAAAATAAAAAAAAAAGATAACAATTTCTGATAAAATTAATATAATACAAGAAGTATAATTTTGATAGTGAATAGAAGGCATGTTTCCTTACATAGATTTCATAAAGTTATTAGTATTTTTCAAATTCATTGATGTCCTATATGATAACTCATTTGATTATATGATAGCTGTTTTGCACTATAACTCCTATTTTTTTCTTTGTCAGAAGCAAAAGTAGCAACACATAAATAACATGACAGCTTCAAAGTCCAAACTCAACCACTATAGCAGCATATGAATAGCATGACTTGAATTTGCGAAATATGATAAAAAAGAAGCTTCATATATGCAAAACAAATAAATTGAATCTAATGCGCGGACTCAGAATAGAAAGATTTTTTTTTTTTCAATTTGTCAGGTTCAGAGAAAGGGGGTATGACTCCCCTGTGACTCCCCTGGTTGCCTAAATTGAGCATCCAAGGGGAGTTGGTCTAAAAATCTATGAGAATAATGTATTACAATCATCAAAAGAAGCACAAAAATAATGTGTGAACATTCTTCAAACCAAGGAGATCTCCTTTGTTTCCTCTTTACACTACAAAACACAATACACAAAATAAGTAATAGGCCCATTGGACGAAAACCTTAAAGTGCTTATAAAAGCAAAGCTTACTTTATTGGTTTTCCTTTGGTGATAGAAGATATATGGAGGTTACCATTTGATTCCACCTCATATGATAATACCTTCTCGTTGTTAGTGTTTTTGTATTCTTCAACATATTCATTATAAAGCTCATGCAAACTCTTGCACACATCATTTATGTGCATTTGCGCTATATCCTCAATGTACATTGAACTGAAAGAGAAGTGTATCATCTTCTTTTTATTTCTGGGGTTCATTACCGCACCTAATAAGATTAAAAGATTACCATCACCCCAATACTTATCACCCCAATACTTGTCAAACTTATGTTTCATTTCCTGGTCATCTCTCTAATGTGTGGATGTCCACCTAGACAAGTGTTGCCTAACATCTCCTTTATTCTCCAAAGCTTTGACATAAAAAGTTAGATGAAGGATATTCAGAACCTACACAAACTGAGAAGCTTATTAAAATAATCCTATGCTAAGTAGCAAATGGTTATGAAAGATTTCATTGCGAACCTAAAATTAATTCAGTTGCTTGGTTAAACACCTCAAGGAAGTTTATTTTGTGACATATCTTTCAAAGAAATTACTGTTAGTTAGTAACCAAATGTCATTATAAAATAACATTACAAGGAGTGCAACTACACATTACCAAACACTATTACATAATCATAATACATTCTCTTATAATATTACAATTTGAAAATGTAGCTTTTTTCACAAAGCTTTAGCTATGAAACTGAAATCTTTGATCCAAAGATTTGAACTGCCAAATGCTAATATCCCTTTTCTGATTTCAATACAATTGGACGACAGTTTATAGGAACTAGTGAAAAAAAGAAAGAAAAAAAAAAAAAAAAACTGACTGCGAGATGTGTTGAAGGGTTTCAAGGTCGGGAAGAAAGATCGGAAGTTGGACATGATTCGTCATTTACATTTGACGAGAGGAACCGCAAAAAAAGAAAATAAATGCAAAAAAAAAAAACATATTGAATAAAACTGCGAGATGGCTACCAAATGTTTTGGAGGATTTAAGGGGGGTAGGAGAGAATGACGAAGACAAAGGTCATGAATCTATACGTCTGTTGAGATCTGGCACGAATGACTTCAGGGACGAACGACGTAGGGAAAGAGGAAGGGTTTCGAGCACGAGGAGGGTTTTGGAGCGGCCTAAGAGCAAATAGGGTTAGGGAAACTAAGAGCAAGAACCGAGAAGCGAGATTTTGTTTGTGGGTGATGAAGCGGCATAAGTTTGTGCGTAGGCTCAAATAAAAAAATGGTATTAATAATTAATTAAATAATTTTTATTAGTAATTAAAAGACAAGTAATAATATTAATGAGAATTAATCGATTAAAACCAATTAATATATAATAATAAATTATTTATTAAATATATATTATAATAATAATCAAAATTAATCGATCTTGATGTCAATTATCAAACATTAATTTAGTTCTTTAACAAGCTTTCATATCGAGTGTGTTTACGAGCTTCTTATTGAACTTACTATCGACCATGTTCATGAGCTTTAAACGATCTTGTTCACGAACATAATCGAGCAAGATGCATTGTTATTTAAGCTTGTTTATTAACGCATCAAGTATTTACGAAATTGTTCAAGCTTGTTCAACTAACTAATTAAACGATCACGAATGAGCTCTTATCGAACTGAGCCTCGAGCAACTCGTCAAACACTTAGTTCACTTGCAGCCCTAATGTCTGTAATTACTAGTGCAATCACTTGGCATCAATTAAATTGACACCCATTATTGTTCAACCACTTTTGCTAGCTATCATCATTGTTAGCACTAATGATCTCTTAAAAATCATCCTAATGTCTTCCTCTAGATCTGTTTTCTTCCATTTAGCACCAATCATCATTGTCATCAATTAGCATGTTAGGAGAAACTGGCCCGGTCCGGCCCGGCCCGCTTTTACTATAATTTGGCCCGACTCGGATTTGGTTAGCATTACCGTACGGGTCGACCCGGTCGAAAGACAATGCACCTTTCCTCTTCCTCTCTGTTCAAAACCCCAAACCAGAAAGGGTCTCAGCTCGTGGAGACAAACCAGGAGCTCTCCTATCTCTGTTATGGCTGCGGAATCGAAGACCAAATATGATCGCCAGCTTAGGTATCATTTACATCTGCAAAGTTGTATCTTTCGTCGCAATCTTTTGGCATTCTCCTCTTGACCTTTATTCTGCTTTGTTTCCTGTAATTTTGACTATTACGTGATTTTTGAAGGATTCTTTTTGAATTGCGAGTCTTAAGAGGTTTTTTATTACCGTTCGCTGGGACGGTTCTTTGTGTTTAGTCCTGCTCTCTTTAGAGTCCTGGAAATACATCATTTACACTGAACTTTCTTCCGCGAAATAAGTGTAGAATGGGTGATACATCTTGTTGTTTGTTTTGTTTGTCCCAGTATCACATGGTATGCATATTGCAGGATTTGGGGTGACCAAGGGCAAACAGAGCTAGAAAAAGCCAGCGTATGCCTTCTTAACTGTGGCCCTACTGGATCGGAGGCATTGAAGAATCTTGTTCTTGGTGGCGTTGGCAGTATCACTGTTGTTGATGGCACCAAAGTGGAAAAACATGATCTTGGAAATAATTTCTTGTGTATGTTTTTCTTCTAAATTATGTGATCTTATTTATAGCTGGAATTCATTTATTGATGCTTTCTTTCATTATTTAGTGGATGAAGTAAGCCTCGGGCAGTCAAAGGCAAAGTGTGTATGCGCCTTTCTGCAGGAGTTGAATGATGCTGTCAAAGCCAAATTTGTTGAGGAGTCTCCGGAAGCTCTTATAGAAAGAAATCCTTCGTTCTTTTCTCCGTTTACTCTAGTAATAGCGACTCAGGTATGCTGTGTAGTTTCTTCCATTGTCTTCATGTTGAATTTGAATTTTTTTTAGCATATCCGTTTCTTTTTATTTTTTTTAATTGATTTTATTCGTTTTAGCACGGCTGCACGCCATGTCCTATTTTTCATGGCCTTGCATGCTAGCAATCCTTACACCCCTTTTGTAATCCATCTTGCCTGATACTATTTCATGATCAATATTTTAAAAAGCAAAAGCGTGAAGCAAAGTGTATGATCCCTTCCAAGCGCAAAGCAAAAGCTTTAACATTTTTGTTTAATATTTTTAGAAAGTATTAACATACATCTGATGATATAGAATGAATAAATATTATAAACAAGTAACTTTCATACTTAACAAATACTAGGTTTTTTTTTTCATTTCAGTTAGTCTTATTGATTTAATACTTCAAAACTTGATTACATTAACATGGAGTAAGTTATGTAGTATGTATTTATCCTAAAGTATTATTATTATAATAAGTACCAGATATCAATCTTAAAACGAACTTAAGTTATAAATGTAGAATACATGATAACAAATTAGAATTAAAACTATCAAATTATATGCGTGGTTCACTGTTCAAATAGAGGATACCAATAAAAAAATTGGTGTTGCACTTGGATGAATGGGGAAGAGAATAGAGTAAATTATCCAAAAGTTAAAAAAAATGTGGCAATGCATAAGGTTGATGCGAAAAGAGACTATAGATGGGGTAAGTTAATAGACAAGACACGAAAAATGAGAAGATGGTATGAAAATGCTATGAAGGTTTAAGTTTTAGATGGGGTATTTGAGGATAGATGCAGGCATCAAGCTTTTTTTTTTTTTTTGAATATTTTATTTAAGTTGAATTTAGCGAGCAAATTTTAAGAAAAACTTAAGCTTTCCATGCTTTAAAGCATCATTAAGCATTACAGTTCATATCAATAAGCTTACACTTTATACTATGAACACTTTGATGTTCACTCTTTAGAGCGTTTTGGGTCTGTTTCGCTTCAAAGTGCTTTTTTATGCTATAAAGCATGTTTTTTAAACACATTTCATGATTTTAAAGCAACTAAAGTTGAACATTCAATTTTTTATTTTCATATTTGTGCAAAATGTTTCAAGCAAATTTATGTCATGCCAAATGTGAGTTGTATTTATTCATTTAAACCTTATGTAGTGTTCTGGGTGTATTATCATGTAGATGAAGGAAGCAAGAAAGGTTTTTCCCCAGGCTCTAGTGGTATTGTCCCAAGTCCCAACTTCACAAAGTGTGAGGTGATGGGTTCCACTCTCATCCATGTTGGTGTTTAAAAACTAAAGAAAAAATGTAATATAGTTTCCATCATACTGTGGTTATTATTCCTATCTGCATCAAGTAGAGAAACTAGTATGTTCTCCTGATATTTGGATCTCTGGTTCTTTTTGAATAATCAGATTTTAACTTTTTCAGAAGTCTTGTGTTTTTTTTTTTAATTTCAATAACTTAATAACCAAATTTGCTAGTTTTAAGCTCAACCTGTGGTTTGACAGTTACTGGAAATTTCATTATTAAAGCTGGATAAGATTTGTAGACAGTCTAATGTCATGTTGTTGGTTGCACGCTCGTATGGACTTACTGGATTAGTTCGTATTTGTTTGAAGGTATGGAAATGCACATCAATGAAATGAAACTTTCTGTGATAGATTTTACTGTTCATCTAGTTAGTAGATAGCAAGTAGAATCTAATTTCACATCTTTGCTATTCATAGGAGCATGATGTTGTTGAGTCAAAACCTGAACATTTTGTGGATGATCTGAGACTGCACAATCCATGGCCTGAGTTAAAAGAGTAAGCAGGAAGTACCTTGAAGCAACTGATAACATCATTATCATTAGATTATCCCAATTAGGCAATTATGTATGCATATATATATTGTGTGTCTCATTAAATGGGCTTTAAATTATACTATTAGAGTAAGAAAATCCCTCATGTGAAGTAGATTTTTGTGGCTTAATTAAATAAGTTTTGCATAAGTTTGATTTGCAGAATCTCATTAGTTGGTTAGGTTCTCCCTGATCTTTTAGATTGTCAACAGGTTTGCAAAAACTATGGATCTAAATGTGACAGATCCTGTTGTACACAAGCATATACCTTACATAGTTATCCTTATTCATGTTGCGGAAAAATGGGCTGATGGCCATGGTGGATGTTTACCAACTACTAGACAAGAGAAAAAGGAGTTTAAGGTATAGAATTAAAAATCATTTATTCTTTTTATCAATGTTTTAACTCTTATAATGCCATGTCAATCCTTGTTTTGTTTTCTCCACAACAGGATCTAATAAAAGGTTACATGATTAATATGGATGAAGAAAATTACAAAGAAGCTATTGAATCATCCTACAAAGTTTCCCTACCTCACGGAATTAGTAAGCTAGTTAGTTATATTTCTATTGAATTCTGCTTGTATTGCTGCAATATGAACAAGAATTTGTGAGCACCTTTATATTTTCTGAAAAAGGTCTCCCTTCTTTTGATGCATTTGTGCAATTATTGAGTTTTTATAACTTGGATACTTAAGATCATCGGCGGAGGGAGGGGGGGGCCGGGGGGGCACGTGCCCCCCCAAAAAAAAAATATGGCATTAAGCTTGTATGCTGTAGCTTTCATTTTATTCATTACAGGTTTTGCAATTTTATTCATTACAGGTTTTTCCATTTTATTAAGTCTTTAATTTAACTTCACCCGGCCAATGCAATGCTTCAAGTATAGAGAGAGAATGACTTATGAGATAAAATATTGAGAGAGAGAAAGAGGGACAGAGGAATGACTTTTGTGAATGGAATGATGAAAAGAGATTTTGATCCATAGTTGTTGTGGTATTTTATTAATTATTATTTAAAATATTTAATTATTTAAATATGATTTTATTACCAAATTAATCAGTTAATTAACTATTTATTATCTAATAATAATTATTAAATATTAAATTATCACACAATTATTTAATTATTTTTGCAATGCTAACGATCTAATTAATTACTCTCACGGCAAAGCCCCCTCTTGCTCTCGCGGTGAAGCCCACTGTCACGAACCGCGACCCGCTTTTGCGGCGAAGGCCGTTGCCGCGACCCGCTCTCATGGCAAAGCCCAGTGCCGCGACTCGCTTTCGCGGCGAAGCCCTCTTTCGCTCTTGCGGCGAAGCCCGCTGCCGCGACCCGCTCTCCCGGCGAAGCCCACTGCCGCATCCAGCTTTCCTGATGAAGCCCGTTCACACTCCCACTCTTGCAGCGAAGCCTGCAACCCCGACCCACTCTCACGGCGAAGTCCGCTCCCGCTCTCGTGTTCGGGCTACTCGACGAGCTATCGAGTCGAGCAGTCGAGTGTTTGAGCTCGATCTCGATTAGTCGTTGAGCTAGAACTCGTGTTTGAGTTCGACTCGTCGAGCCCAAGCCAGCTCGCAAGCCGGCTTGACTCGGTTGCACCCCTGCACATGGCAGATATTTATGCCTTCTAAGCTCTAAGGGCCATGTTATTTGCTTTTTTTAATTTTAATCTTATAGCTCTCTTGACACCGATAATGAGATGACAAACATAAGTATTTTAATTTAGGCCCCCCCTGAATAAAATTTCTGGCTCCGCCACTGCTTAAGATGGCTTAATTTTTGAAGTTTAAGGTTTTTCATTTAGCTTTTTTGGTCGTTACCGTTTATTAAGTTATGATAATGGAAAGCATCATACTGCTGGTTTTCTCATTTTGGCTTTTATAAAACCCTGGTCATAATTCTAGCTTGGTTTATCCCAGATGTGGCACAGGCCCATTCTTTGTTTTGTCCTTTGGTAAGATGATGGGAAATTAGCCTGGAGCAAGAGGAACTAGTATAGGCATGGACGCTTCTGAAACTTGACTACTAGTCATAGCTATAGATATGTAATGAACCTTGTAATGATAGCATCCTCCTAAAATACATTGTTGTCCGATTTGGTGTTCTTAATGATTGCAAGCATTTCATAAGCCTTGCTTAACTCGGCAGTACTACAGCTCTTGTTACCTGGAATGTGGGTTTGATTTATCAAACAGATCCTTCAAAAGTAGCTGAGGTTCTTGGGTTGTTTGAGCAGGCTATTCTTGATTTGGTACTCTTAGCTCTCGACATGGCTTGAAAGGAAATTAATAAAGGAATATACCCTAACACTAATTAAGCAACTGAGTTGTTTTTGTTTATGCTCTCCAAAGAAGAGTTTAAGGGTTCAAATTCTCTAAATTAATTAAATGTAATCGGCCTTGATCCTTTTACATATTAGGTTGATGGCCGGCTGAAAAAAATAATAGAGAAGGCTAATCATCATCTCTAGAAACCTTTAAGTAGTCTGAAAACACTTTTAATGTTACAATGTCTAAGCTTTTACAAGTTGAGTATTTGCAGTGGATATATACCCGGGAAACTTGTGATCAGCAAATGCTAATTCAGGCTTTATTTGGGACGGCTTTCTTACTGCTTCTTAAAGCAGCTTTCTAGTACAAAAGTTTTAGTTTTTGTACTTGAAAGCTGCTTTAAGAAGCATGAAGAAAGCCGTCCCAAACGAAGCCTTAATGTTACAATGTCTAAGCTTTTACAAGTTGATGATTTGCAGTGGATCTACACCCGGGAAACTTGTGATCAGCAAATGCTAATTCAGTTTTCTCATTCTCTTGTTCTTGTTGACTATTCTTCATTGCTTTTCTAGACCAAATAATTAGTTTGTGGCTTATAGTTCCATTCATCATCTTGAAGACTTACTCCCCTTGGTAAAGTGATTGATTCCTAAATACTTTGTGATATCTGTTCTTGCATATCAGGTTCTCAATTGCGTCAGATCATAAATGACAATAACGCTGCTGAAGTTAATTCAGCATCTCCAGACTTCTGGATTTTAGTCGCTTCTTTGAAGGTGCAGTGTATCTTTTTCTAAGTATTTATAGTCATTTGAGATATATTTTAATGTTTGTGTTGTGTATTTATATTTGATCTTATGTGTTTGCTTGAAGAGAGTATCAATTGTTTTCCCTGACTTATAATTGAAAATCAGTCATTGCCTTCGCTTCTTTTTCCAATGATATATATAATTGTTTTCAGGAATTCATTGAAAATGAAGGTGCTGGAGAACCACCTCTTGAGGGATCAATACCTGATATGACATCCTTAACGGAGTCAGTTTCTAAATTGGTCATATGGAGCTCTGAGTTTTATTTGTTTTCTGCATTAAATTATTACTGCTGCGACGATAAGCGTTTTTCTTGTGAATGATAGATATTACATCAGCCTACAAAGGATTTACCAAGCCAAGTTTGAGTCTGATTGTCTTGCTATTGAGCATCGTGTAAGGACTATATTGAAGAGAATTGGTAGGGATCCTGATTCTATTTCAAGGGCCTTCATTAAGAACTTCTGCAAAAATACTAGAAAGCTCACCGTAAGTCCTGAAATATATTTTTGGTCTTAATTATGATAAATCACCTTTGTGGACAAAGAATATATTTTCCATCTATACTATCATTTAGTGAACATAGGTTTGATTCAAGCGTACAATTAATTTTCTTTTTTATTTTGTTTTATTCCTTTCTGTGTTGATTAAATGTTCTATACAATTTAATCGTTCTTTTGAAGCGAACTATTTTTTAATAGTCGGTTTTGCATCAGCAGATTTATTTGTTGTGTTGTCTTGAACCAGTCTTGGGCTTCTTTTGGGATGGCTTTCTTTATGCTTCTTAAAGCAGCTTTCTAGTACAAAAAATTTTGTACTAAAAAGCTGCTTTAAGAAGCAGACAAAAAGCCATCCCAGACGAAACCTTGAAGTAGAGCTAGGCAGGCGCCAGTGTCTTGGTAGGTATTTATCTTAATGTTTCAAACAGAAGAATAGTGTAGCCCACTATGGAATAAGGCTCTTTATGATAATTGAATTTTAAATGAGTAAATTGAACTCACCTCTGCCTCAATCTTCATAATTCATCTCTCAACTATTCATATTTCACCAGATTATTTGAAGATTGGCTTAAGCTTACATCTTATTTTTTGGAAGTTAGAAGGTTCCTTCTAGATTGCTGTAGATTTTGTGACAAAGCATTATATTGTTAGCGATTTTGAAATCATTTAATCTTGGTGGATCACTTAATCATTTAATCTTAGCGATTTTAAAAATACAACATGATAGGGGAAAACCGAAGCAACACACATCAGGGAAAACCGTGCAAAAGGGAGGGGAACGGACATCAGCATAGGGGAACAGCTTGCCTACATCAATTGACAAGCTGGGCCTAAAGCTGTTAGGTACATGATGTTTTGGGTTGATGATGGGCACATGGAAGGTGGAGAAGAGCAGAGGTATCTGTCAAGTATTGGTGGGGGAGTTGCAGGGGATTCACATCAGGAAGGATTTTCTTCCACTGGAGTTGGGAAATGCATATTTGATCTTGGGTATGGATTAGATACAAACCTTGCAGGAGACCAAGGTATACACTGGAAGGCCTTAGCTATAGAGATCCAAGTGGAGGGAAGAAAGGTAGTGATTAAAGGAGAACCTAGTTTATGCAAAACAATGGTTTCCTTGAAAACTATGGTGCCTGCCATCTAGGGTGGAGTGAGATTTTTGGTGGAGCTTTATAGCTTGGAGGAAAGTAGACACCTGGGAGATAGAGGACATTCCAAAAGTAGTTCATTCACTTTTCCAGCAGTTCAGTGAGGTATTCCAACCTACCCAAGGATTGCCTCCTCCACTGGAGCACGAGCATGCTATTTTTCTGAAGGAAGGAGTCTCTCCCATTAATATCCAACCATATCGCTACCCACAAGTCCAGAAGGATGAGATTGAGAGGCTGATTTGGGAGATGCTTGAAGCTGAGATCATGAAGCCCAGTATGAGTCATTTTTGTAGTCTCGTGTTGCTGTTGAGGAAGGATGACAGTTGAAGATTATGTGTAGATTATCGATCATTGAACTAGGAGATTGTACCAGATAAGTTTCCTATATCAGTCATTGATGAGTTGCTAGATGAGTTGCATGGCTTGGTGGTGTTCTCAAAGATTAATTTGAAATCCGGGTATCACTAGATCATAATGCGATCATAGGACACCCACAACATGGCTTTCAGAACTCATGAGGGACACTATAAGTTCTTAGCGATTCCTTTAGGCCTCACTAGCGCCCTTTTCACTTTTTAGTCACTCATGAATAGGGTGTTCAAGCCTTATTTTTGGAGGTTTGCTATGGTATTCTTTGATGACATCCTTATTTATAGTAAGTCAGAAGAGAAGCATTTGGAGCACTTGGGGATGGTGTTAGGAACTTTGAAGGAGCACCAACTATATTCCAACTGATGTAGGCAAGCTGGTTTGTCAATGGATCCAACCATATAGGTGGAGTATTTGGGACATATAGTATCTCAATATAGGTGGAGCACCAACTATATAAGTGGAGTATTTGGGACATATAGTATCTCAAGATGGTGTGTTAATGGATCCAACCAAGATAGAAGCAATGGTGGAGTGGCTAGTGCCTAAAACCTTAAAGAGGCTCGGGGGGCTTTAGGGACGCACGGGATATTACAGAAAATTTGTGAAGGGATACGACTCTATAGCTTGGCCGTTGACAAAGTAGTTGAAGGACAATTTTAAATGGGGGGAGGCAACCACTCAGACATTTAAGCAGGTGAAGAAAGCCATGACTAGTGTTCCTGTGTTAGCACTACTAGATTTTAGCCAACTTTTTGTAGTGGAGATTGATGCATCAGGCTATAGATTGAGATCAATTATCATGCTAGGACAGATGCTGATAGCTTATTTTAGCTAAGTGTTGACTGTTAGGCAGAATGATATCAATATATGAAAGTGAACTGATGATGATGGTGTTAGCAATTCAAAAGTTGTGATCTTACTTATCGGGGTAGCACTTCATAGTCAGGTCCAATCAGAGGAGTCTGAAGTTCCTGTTGGAGCAGAGGATGATGATAGAGGAGCATTAGTGGTGGCTTTCCAAGTTATTGGGATATGATTTAGAGATCTAATACAAGCTCAGGTTGAAAAATAAAGCTCCTGATGCTCTCTCTAGGCATAGTGAAGACCCTCAGGCTATATATCTATCGGTTCCCATGGTGGTGGATTGGGAGATCTTGAAGTAGGAGAGAGAGAGAGAGAGAGAGAGTTAAGTAAAATCAGAGGAGATTTACTGCAGAACAAGGACAATCATCCTGGTTACTCCTTGGTGGGTCAGAAGCTGCTATATCAAGGACGGTTTGTGTTATCACCACACTTCCCTCACTTGTTGTAGGAGTTTCATGGCACAACTATTGGGGGATATTTGGGAATCCAAAAGACATATCGGTGACTGGTAGCGGAGCTGTATTGGGTGGGCATGTAGAAGGATGTGGAGAAGATGGTGGCAAGTTGTGATGTATTCCAGAGACACAAATATAGGTTATGGCTCCAGGTGGTTTTTTACCGTCTTTAGCTTTACCCAAGAAGGTATGGGAAGAGGTGACTATGGACTTCATTGAGGGATTGCCTAAGTCAAAAAAATTCACTGTGATCAAGCAAATAAGCTTATTTCATTCCCTACATCACCTATACGCCGCGATGTCAGTGGTAGTCGCTTTCACTAGAGATGGTTTTTTTGCATGGCATACCCGCATCCATAGTGTTTGACTGGGACAAGATTTTTCTAATTCATTTCTGGAGGGAGTTATTTAAGATGCAGGGGACTATCCTGAAGTAGAGTACCGCTTATCACTCCCAGACAGATGGCCAGACGAAGGTGGTAAATCGCAATGTGAAGACTTATCTTTGTTGCTTTGTCTCGGATACCTCAAAGATGTGAGCAAAATGGCTAGCATTGGTAGAGTATTGGTATAACATTTCATATCATAAAATAGCCCAGACAACACTATTTATAATCCTATATGGGAGGGATACTCTCATTTGCTATATTATGGGCATGACAACACATCAGTATTGTTAGTGGAACAATACTTGGGAGAAATGGACCGGATCTTGGCAGAATTAAAGGGACATCTACTGCAAGCATATCAAATTATGAAGAAGTAGGCAGATGGATACAGGAGGGATGCACAGTTTGAGATTGGATAGAGTTTAGCTAAAGATCTGACCTTATAGACAAAGGATTCTAGCTCGACGGAGAAATGAGAAACTTTTCCCCAGATACTTTGTCCTCTATGAGATGTGGAGTGTATTAGCGCGATCGCCTATTGCCTACAATTGCCACCAACTTCAACCACGTATCCAGTATTTTATGTGTTGTAGCTTAGACGAGGCATTAGAGACCATACACCCTCGCCCACACTACCGACTACATTATCAAAATATATGGAGGTAATATTAAAACCATTGGAAGTGCAAGGGTTGCACTAAGGTGACAAAGGGATCAAGGAAGTGTTGATCAAGTGACCAGAGTGTGAAGCGACATTGGATGCTTACAATACTAGCCAGGGCGGATTCCTTCTTTCCATCTTGAGGACAAGGTGAATTTTTGAGAGGGGAGTACTGATACGGCTATGGACCCCACCCCCTGGGTGCCAGCTTGGTAGAATTCCATGAGCCAAAAGGCTCATGTTTGTGGGTCCCAACACCGCATTCCAAACCCATAGAGGAAAAGGTTATAGGAGGAAAAGGTTTAAGGGGAGATCATTGCAGAAAATATAATGTGTATTAATGGCATGGTTTAAAATTGCGCAATATGAGGCTCGCCTTTGCGCAATTCCAGTAAAAAACGCCTCGAGTTTTTTTATGAGGCTTGCGCCTCAACTTGGTTGAGGCCCGCCTCGCCTCACTGGCATGAGGCTTACGCCTCACACTATATATATCAAAACTTACATAAATCTTGAAGTAAATGCCCGACATTGGACTCTATAGGAGAGGAGGAAGGGGAGAGAGCAGTTCACCATAACGATGATTCAAATGAAGAACACCTTAGTGATGACAGTGCTGATGACTTATGAGTTCTTATGTGATATGTTATTGCTATTTATTTTTGGAAATTGGAATTATATGTTAATGAAAAGAATACTGGGATTTGGGAAAGATAGAATTTTGAGTTGAACTATATTTCATGTTGTCTTATTATTGAGATATTTTGATTTCACTTCATATCTTATGTTTTTTTTTTAAGTTTTATATTATTCACTCATTGGTATATAAAAAAATTATCATTTTATATTTACGCAATCTTTTGATTTTGAGGCTTACGCCTCAAAACGCCTTGAGGCTTACGCCTCACCTCACGAATGAAAAACGCCTCAATACCCGAATACGCAATTTTAAACATTGATTAATGGTGGGATTAGGGTTGGTTTTAAGGGGAAAAGTTTGCATGTTGGAGGAATTATGTGAATAATTTTTTGGAGTAGTTTTCTTGGGTAATTTTGGGTTCCTAGATGTTGGTAAGAATTGGGGTAGAGCAGCTGATTCACCTCTCGAACAGTGAATCAATTATATCTTATGTTTCTTTTGATTGAAGATTGTTGTTTCAGCTTTATTAGTATTTTTCCATTATATCGTTGCTGTTTTTACTTGTTTGGTGGCTGTTTTTCTCGCTATTTGATGCTGATTTTGTTCTAGTGGCTGTTTTGGGTGCTGATTTGATCCCCAAATAATATCAATCCCCTAAAACTCTGACTATTCAAACTAATAGGTTCAAGAAGACCATTTTGCTTTAGAACTACCCATTGGGGATCATGGTGATATGATGAGTTTACTTTCCGTTTGCAAGGGAGTTGGCTCTCAAGAGTCACAACATAGTGCACAACGACCCATGGAGTTGAGAGGTGGTGCCTAGGTTTTCCAGGAGTTGGTGCCTTAAACCCACCTCCGAAATCTCATTTTGTTGGCCTATAAGAAATATAAATGCAACGAAATAAATGAATTTCCACCACAACATTAGAATGCCTGAAAGTTGGATTTGTTAATTAAATTTGTTAGTACATTCTTAGAGTTGGCACAAGCACTTTTTGAATTGCAAAAGTTGAAAGAAAATTTTTTCAGACTCTCAGAAACCTTTCGTGGCTCTGCCAATCGACACTAACCTACTTGTTGGCTCTCATTTCGATTGTAATGCTACCCACCATCTCCCCATACCTAATGGCTTTCTGATGAGGACATCGACAAACGTTTTCGACGGGTATATCAGCGCAGGAGGTGCCGATCGATGGCCACGATCCACAGCCTTTATTTTGATGCTTAGTTTTATTTTGATGTTGTATTATTTATTATTCCTGATTGTACCCTTTCTTTTAGTTATCTTGATTTGTAGCCCCAGGGGCGTTTGCGTCATTGTATTTTGTTTTCCTTAGGCCTATATATGATGGCCTCCTCTATTGTATTGGTGATTATTGATGAATGAAAATTTCCCCTTGTTGATCTCTTTGTGAGTTCATGACATTTCCCCTCGATCTCTTTGTGAGTTCTTGAGGAAGTAGTTTCGTGGATCTCTTTGTGAGTTCTAATGGATGAGGTGTTGAGGTTTGTGGCTCTTAATTTTCTTTTCTTCCTCCACAAATCTCTTTCTTCTTCCCCTTAACGGAAACCACCCAACCTCCAAATGCCTTGGAGAACCCGAGCCCCCACCCTCCTTGCCATCGGCCTCCTTGGGAGCCCAAGCCTCTGGCTGCCTTCCCACCCGCCGGCCAGCCATCCGACCACCGGCCTCCCATCATCCACTCGCCGGCCCTCTTTCCCTTAGCCTTCTTTTTTTTTTGAAATTCAAATTTTGAAATTCAAATTATTTCCATTTGGGGAATTCCAAATTAGGAAAGTTTCTTTATTGAACCCAAATTTTAAAATAAATCAAATTGGATTTATTTTTCTTCTTTCCTAATATTCATCACCTATTTGGAAACTCCCTTACATCCTCCCCCAATCCTCTCCCTCCTTCATGGTGCCGTCGGCCCCTTAATGGGCTCCCCCCCATTGAATGCTCATTCAATTCCCTCGCCTTCTTTGAAATCCAAAATTGGTTTCAAATAATTTTCCCTCCAATTTCACTTAAGCTGAAATTGATTTTAGTTTTTAGTCTAAACCTCTCTCCCCTCTCTCTCCATGCCGCCGGCCCCTCTATAGCCCATCCCATTAATTCCCCCCATCAATGTATTAATTGCCTCCTATTTGAAATCGAATTTCAAAATTATTTCCCTCCCAATTTAATCAAAATCTGATCTTAATTTCAGATTTTGATCAAACCACATCACCACCCCATCTTAACATAATTTCTTCCTCAAACCCTAGCCTCCTCCCCACCTCTCCAAACCGTCCCCCACCCTCTCCCTTCTAGTCCAGCCACCGGCCTCCCCTCTCCACCCCTCTTCGCTCTTTGGTCTTCCTTCTCGTGTTCCCTCATCCCCATGCTTACTGTGCATGGCTGATCCTGAGGTCGATCATGGCTTCGCGTACAACGAGCAAGGGGAGATCGACATTTTCCTCTCACCTTTCTATGAACCGGATTGGGAGTACGACATCACCGTTGAACACTACGTCAATCGTATCGTGTATTGTCTTGCCGGGACCATTGAACCTCAACGACCACGAACCCCGTGGTCCCTCATTGCACGCTCCGTGCCGCCTCCATCTCCGGCTACCTTCCCAACAACGACGTTCCTCGGCTCGTCCTTCCTAGTAGTCACTTCATTTCTAGTGTGGAAGATCTTCCTTCGCTCATCCTAGATCCGTAGAGAGAGAGTAGATCCTCAAGGTGAACATCTCATTATTAACTTTTGGATTTGTGTTATAGGCTTTTACATTACTTCGCCATTGTATTTGATTGAGAGTGTCTTGATTATTCTTCACGCATTTCTTTGCCTAAGCAAGTGGAAGACTGCAAATTTTTTGTAACTTACTTTGAATTGACGCATAACTTTATAAAGGTTAACTTCTACTAAATTCTCTTGTTAATCTTGTGTAACTCCAAGCATGTATTACATCACTTTCTCATTCTTATCTCTCCTTTAACCCACTTAGTGTTGATCCAACACCTAGAGAGAGAGTAAATATGAGAAGTATTCATAAGGAAATATGTGAAATATTTAACAATTTAAATCATGGCAATGGGCTGATAATAAACATGAAAGTATGGCGACATGGCAATGAAAAAAAAAAAAAAAAAAAAGACAAGGTAACGAAAATATGATAGTCAAATAATGAAATATAATGACTTTAGGTAAAATCTTAACTCATACCTCAAATCTATCGGTTGAGATCGACGAGAAGCTTGCTGGGGATTGTAGGGGGGGCACCCGTGCTCAAGGGTTTGGTAGTAAACCCACTTGAAAAAAAATTTCTTGTATTTGATTTTTTGTGGCGCTGTGAATCCCCTTTGGGATAGAGAGCTTAGTGCGGAGAGGCGTTGTGCTCACAACACTGTGGCACTATGGATCCATTTTGAGATAAAGGAGTCAGCATCGTTGATCTGCGAGTCGGTTGAATTAGTTTTCTCTTCGTTTTTAACTTATTTAACCAATTAGAGGGTTGAACTCTCTTGTATCTGTGTTTGAAGGTTGTGGGCATGAGTGTGAAGTGAAAAAGAGAGTGTGAGCATGGAAGATTTGTACAAATTCTCTCATTTTCATTGTCAATTTGTTGGTGTGGTGTGGTGTGGCTTCGTTGTTTTTTCCTGTTTTCGAATTTTTTCACATTAAATCCTGGTGTTCTTTCTCCGCATTTTGTTTTCTTGTTTGTTTCATTCTTTGTTTAGTCCCAACAAACATATACTATCCGAGACTATTGGAAAGACTTCAATTTATCACTTACTAGATCTAACATTGCTTACGTTGTTGTCTGTGGTGAATCAATTCATATACAATTTTAATGAATCACACTTTAGGGTATATTTAGAATTCTATAATACTTGATGGTAACCTTGGGAAATGAAATTTCATTCAAAAAGAGGATGATTTGACCTTGAAGCATATATAAGATGCAGATTGTATGGGTTCTATGGTTGACAGGAGGTCAATTTCAGGATATTGTACATTCTTAGGAGGCAACCTTGTGATTGAGAGAAGTAAATAACTATATTGGTAGCAAGATCTAGCATAAAAAACATATAAATTTATGGCACTGAGAATATGTGAATTGCTATGAGTTAAAATTATCCTAAAAGATTTAAATATTGAATGGAAAGGTTTTATGAGGCTCTATATGATAAAAAGTCAATCATAAATATTGGGCATAATCCCATGGAACTTGATTGTATAAATCATATTAAAGATGATAAGATATTTTATAAAGAAGAAGCTTGATATTGAATTTGTACTCTGTTAGCAATATCAGTAGCACTCTTTCAAAAATTATCAGGCAAGTTTGGAATAGATGATTTCTATTCATTTGCTTGATGCTTTTTTTATTTTTGCAATTCCTGCTAACCACTACGGTTAGGTGCCCTATATTAACCGTTTACTAGTTATCATTCTTTATTTTTTCCTGATTTGCAAGTGCATCAGAAGTTGTTTAAATATTTTTGCTCAGTCAGCATTTCGTCACCTCCTAATGGCTACAGTTTGCAGGTGTGTAGATACCGGCCACTTGAGGATGAGCTGATTTCCCCTGCTATTTCAGAATTGCAAAAGTACATGACAGATGAAGATTTCAGGTAGCTGTCTGCTACTTCAACTGCATTTTCATTTGATCTTCTATCATATTGTGGTCAAAAGTTTCTTTTTCATTTGATGCATTCATTTGCAAGGGTACGATTGCTATCATATCTGAGGGTCTGAGTTTTATATGAAGTTAAACAAAAAAGTTGTTCTGATAAAATTTTATATACGCATATTCATAATAGTCATTTTTTTTAGTATGTACATCTAGGAAAATGTTTCGTAGAACAAGAAATAATAATACCATGATTGTCTTAGAATTTGATGTTGAATCATATATTATTGAGAATCTAATTTTTACATTACTTTTAAGCAGCAAAACTAGGTAAGAGGGAGTGGCTAAGAACAAACAGTCTTTAAATTGATTCTATGTTGTAATATTTGCAGCTGTAAAACTACCAACTTATTCTATGCTGTTAATTGTTGCTGGAGGTAATTGATCAATTAGGAAAAGTCAACCCCCCTCGAGTCTACTCAACATGTAAGATGAGAGAAAACTTAAAGTAGTTTTTCTTAAGTTAGATTGATTTTATTTTACTTATATATTCCTTGATATTTAGAGTAGAGTTTTTTTAGATTTAAGGTCAAGACTTCCTATGTGCACAATCTCCCATAATGAATTACTTGTGCTTATGGGAGAGCATCCTAGATTAAAAAAGTTGCTTAGACTTAGTTTTTTTATAATTTAATTTTTAGATATTAATTGAATTAATGGAGATTTTTTTTTGGGAGGATGGTTGATGGTCTCGATCAAAATCTCATGGTTTTTTTTTATTTTTTCATTTCGGGCAATGGCCCTAGTCTTCCAACATTAAGAGGGATGTAATCCGTAATGTTTAAGGAGTCTAATTATGACCATGAGTTGCCTCATTCCAAGCCCAAGTATAACAAGATGAAAATGTGGATGTGCCATAGATATGCATCTAGCCCAACCAACATCCCGCACAGTAGCTTCTTGTGCAAACACTTCTATCTATGCGGCATCTCAAGCTCCTTGCATCCTCATGAGCATCCTTGCATGTCCTTCGTGATCTGTAGTTACATCTATGGATCTGTCTTTTTTAACTGCAAGTGCTCGCCCTAGTGTTTTTTGCCATGTTTGTAGGTTGTCTTTGATGCCGGTACCTCCTCATGGCATTAGTGTCTCAACCTCGCTTGATCCCTCCAGTTCTTAGGCACCTGCAATGTGTCGTCCTTTTTGCTTTCGTGCAGGTGGTGGTCCTTACTCTTTATCTTGTGCATGTTGTTGTGCTCTCTCTCTTATAGTATTATCTCCAAAGACTTTGGTTGACCCCACAATGAGGCCGCTACTTCCTTCCTTGGTGACCCTTGGTTCTTCTGAGGCGCTTCCTCTTGTATGCTTTTCAGTGGCTGTGCCTTCTCCTCCACGACCATCGTGATCATTTGTAAATGTTGTTCGTGGTCGAATGTTGTATGTGCTCTCCACTCTCCATCCAACAACTCTTCACTTTTATTTGAATAGAATTAAAAAACTCTACAACATAAACATCCTTCTTCCTTTCAAGGCTTGCCTGCCATCCTCTTTTTTGATGAGGAGATTTGTGCACTTGTTAGGCCCCTTGCCCTCTCACTTATTAGCAAATTCTCAATAGGTCATCCAAACATGGAGGTATTGTTTGATTTACAATTGAAGGGTGACTACTCCGTTGGGCTCATCATTATGGGACTTTGTTTGTGCTAGACTCTTCTTATAGAGTCATACTATTTTAGTGGTCCCGCTTCAAGTAGTTGTTAAGTTGATTATTAAGAGTTAGCTTGCCACTGAGCTTGATCATATCATTTGTGGTCTTTATCAACACATACTTACCAAGCTAGACCTTCAACTAAACCATATGAGGTGTTGGCCAAAGTCATGACAACATTTGACATTATTCAAGGAATAAATTATAGAAAACCCATAAATCTTGTCCCTTCATCTCTAGATTTTTATTCTGATTCCACAACATTGTTTACGTACTATATGCATGATTTACAATTTACATGATAAATTTTGAAAGCAAATTTACTTACATAATAGGAAATAATATTATGAATGTTAAAAGAAATGCTCAAAGAGTATAATTAAGGTGACTTTGTGATGATTTGTATATATCTCGAATACTTTGTGTAAATCATATACAAGTAACTAGGCCTAATGCTCTTTTCAAAGGAATATGTTAGTTTGAATGTTGATGCTTTAGATTTGCCTCTTGATATGCTTATAAGTCGTATTTTAAACATTAAAGATTGCATACATCGTGGCATTCAAAGTTTGAGATATGCCTAAGGGATTTTTTTTTTCCCGTAATTGCTAATGCTATTGAGCTCATCATCCCCATTGCATCTACTCTTGGATGATTATATTGTTGAAAACTCTCTAGAGGAGAGTTTTTTGCAGCCTACTCTTGGATGATTATATTGTTGACAACTCTCGAGAGGAGAGTTTTTTGCAGCCAAGGGAGATTGGTGCAGTATTGACAATATTGGATCACTATTCAACGAATTTATGTTCTATAAGTCTAATTTCTCGTAGGTCAATCACAAGGAAAGAAATCAGGTTATAAATAATTTAATTAGACAAGTTTCTAGGTTTTTATAGACCCCTCATCTCAAAAATTGCTTTATTTTTATTTTTAACTATATTTAAGCATGATAACGTTAAAGATAATCTCATCCTTATTTCAGGTAATAAGGATAAGATGCATAATCTCATCCTTCATATTTAGTTTTCCTTACAAATAGAAATATTTTTATGGACTTTTTAATTATTGTTGAGTGAATTCTTTGATGTGGTCCATGTGGTTTTTTATTTTCCCTTGCATTAGTCAAAGTTGTGTACTAGGAATTCTTCATCCTTTCTCTAAAGTTGTGATGAAAAATGAGGGGTAAATGGTTCCTTCTTTAATAATTTGGTCCTTATAGCATAGGAGGTTTTCCACCGTATCAAGGCATTAAGCCTAGAACTCCTTGAGTATTTTGTTCATTTTGTCTTATGTCTATAGCGGCGGATTATGTTTATAAATGTTTTATGCTTTTGCAGGTACCATTGGCGTGATCTTTTGCTTCTCAAAATTGATTCTCTTAGATTTAGAATTATGTTTGCTAAGTTTCATGCATTGAATGAGTTGCATCAATGCCAAAATTTAATACCATGATAATCCCATGCCAATCATACATGCAAAGCTTTTGAACTTGCCAAACTCAGTTGTAACTCAAAGAATTACTGTATCTACTTTGAATGTCACAGCTTTTCTGTTAGCTTCTACATTCTTCTCCGAGCTGTTGATCGGTTTACTGCCAATTACAACAGATTTCCTGGATTGTTTGATAAGTATGTATGTATGCTACTTTTCATTTTGGGATTTAATCTTTTCCGTTTTAATCTCTAAAATAGTTCCGAGGCTATTGGTGTGTGACCAATTTAATCAAACATTTTTCAATTTAATCACTCATACATACAAAATTGATCCTAAATAATATCTTAGGGACATTTATGATCAATTTTGTATAGTTGATGCCTTGAGTGATTGACTTGAGAATACTTTTGTATGATAGATTTTATATGAAATTATTTTAGATCGATTTTATATGGTCGAAAAACTAAATTAAAAAAAAAAGTGATTTTCTGAGATTAAATTGGCTACACATGATTAGTCAAGATACTATTTTGAGATTTAGGTTTTGTTTGGGATGACTTTTTTACTGTTTCTTAAAGCAGCTTTTTAGTACAAAAATTTTAATCTTTATACTAAAAAGTTACTTTAAGAAGCAATAAGAAAGTCATCCCAAACGAAGCATTAATTTTTTGATTTATTGTTGGTTTTTTATTTTTATTTTTGTCAAAAGGAATGCTAATACATTGCTGAAACTTTACAGTGAAATGGAGGAAGACATATCTAGATTGAAGACCATTGCAGTTGGTGTACTGAGCGACTCCGGTCTTCATGGTTCCACTCTAGCTGAGGATCTAATCAATGAAATGTGCAGATATGGAGGTGCTGAAATCCATCCAGTAGCAGCCTTCATAGGGGGGGTTGCCTCCCAGGAAGCAATCAAGGTATGGATCCCTGTCAGTTCTCATGTTTTAAGTCCAATACACATAAAATTTTACTTTTTGGTTTCTTGGTCTCACAGCTTATTACAAAGCAATTTGTTCCATTGAATGGAACACTGGTTTTCAATGGAATTGATCAGAAGTCTCAGGTGCTGGCTGTATAATTGCAATCATCTGCTCGAATAGGTAAACGCTATTGCCATCGAGAGAACTGAGTTCCATTTAAGAAAATATTGTTTGTTATCATTTTCTGTGTGCAAAAGCTATGCATTAGTGTATTTCTATAGAAACTTTTGCATTGCATATTCTTCAACCTTAGTTTTTGTAATCTGAAGTCTTCTTTTGTCGATTCTGCTTTAAGTTCATTAATCAATAGGGATTACAAAGTGAAGGATGGCATCTGCAATTGAATCACTAATGTAATCCTGTTCTTTGAGGACCAATATGTTGAACTTCTTGATGTTCATTACTTCTTACTAACATGAGTTATTGGTAGGCAAATTCTTACTCCTTGAGTTAATGGAGAAGTTATTGGATAATCATCTCCTTGACAATCAATAAATGTTATAATAATAATACATTAGGTTCTCTAAACTTTTGCCAAAAAAAAAAAACTTTTAGCAACATTTTTTTTTTTTTGATTGGATGTATGTAGAGTAAAATAAATTAGTGCATACTGAATGCTTAGAGATTGTTTGGTTTGGTATCTACAGGGTAAGGCTATAACACTATTCTTGGCATTCAAAATGTATTTTTCATTAGTTCTCTTTGTATATGCTATCATCAACCATATGAGCTCTCATGGTGAAAATATTTGATTATAAAATATTAATCAAACAGATGAAATTGTTAAAAAAATGAAATCCATATGAAGGGCTAAAGCTATAACATACAAATTTCTCTCTTATGATGCAAACGAATTATTTGTTTAATTCTTCTCGCATCTATCAAGCCTTTGACTCTATAGGTTTTGAGAGGAATGACTGAATCATTGCTGTGTTTTTGTATAAGTTATCATACATAATATCAATCTCTTTCTTATAAAATTTTGGAAAGCTAGATCGCTCTATCATGAGAACACTATTTTTTTTTCTTTCCTTAGGAGATCTTGTTGTTGTTTAAATTGAATTAGCAACTTGAGTTACACTGTTAGTCATCATTGCAATATAGTCATGAAGACGGTCGTCAAAATTCTCTCAATCAAACAGCCCCTTAATGGCATCATGTAATTAGCTCAAAAGTGATGTGTATCATAAGCTCATCAAATTTCAAATTGTAGACTTACCTTCAAAAGCAATATTTGTATGAACTCCTTGTTTTGTGTTTTTATTGTTTGTTAATTAGTACTAAAATATCTTTCTTTTTTAATTACTTCATGTGGGTCATCATAACACCACTTAAAAGGCATAAAAATCTTTGATATTAAAAGGATGGTAAAATTAATCATAATATGATAAACAAATATGGCAAATAAAAAACCCTAAATTATATAAACCACTATTACTCATCAATTTTTTTCAATTAAGGTTTTGCACTAAAAAGTTGTTTTAAAAAACATTAAGAAAGCTATCCCAAACGAAGCATGGGATAGCTTCTTTGCTGCTTTCTAAAACGACTTTCTAGTATAAAAATTTTTGCACTAAAAAGTAGTTTTATAAAGTTGTAAAAAAGTTGTTTTTTTATTGCTTCTTAAATCAGTTTTTCAGTTTAAAATTTTTAATTTTTGTATTAAAAAGTTGATTTAAGAAGCAATAAGAAAGCTATCCCAAATAAAACTTAAGTCTACTCCACAACACTCCCCTATAAACCATCTTATAGATTCCTTCTCTTCCAAAACTTTTTGCATCATATTCTCTACTTGAATCAAAGGTCACTTATGAACCATTCATAAAATCCTAGAACAAATAGTTCCTCCAAAATTACAAATAACACTTCTTAAATCTATAATTAAATAATTTTGTAATTTAAAAAAAATAATGTGATTGATACATTTTTGACAATGTTGTCCAATCCGAGCCTAAATGAGCTCAAATAAAAGACTTGAAGTATAATTAAAAACTTTAAACTCTAATTAGATAGGTAAATGATATTCAAATTTGACATATTTATAGTCAAAATAAGCAGCTCGACGAGATGAATCTATCAATCCAACAAGCCCATAATCACTTAATATTGACATCATAAAGACAATTTTTTTTTTTTTTTTTGTAAATGATCTCTAAATTTTCTACGTAAAAGTTTTTTTGGTCTACCTCAATTTTTTTTGCGCTAAATTTGTCCAAAGCTAAAATATAAAATACCAAACGTAAATTTTGCAGCACGAATCGATAATAATATCTTGATCTGTAGTATATTTAAAATTATTAGATTTGTATTTTGATTAGTGAAGTTGGTACTATCAAATGTAAATATTAATCCCAATAAATTCAACATATCATGTCATAGAACACATATCTTTTCTAGTAAATATTTATTTATTATTCCATGTCTTCACCCGTGGAAAATTTAATTTAATTTAATCAATAAAAATTTAATTTACTTTTCAATAAAACCGATGAAAAACGAGATAATAAATAAAACTTTATTTATTTTTTTAATTAAAAATTTAATAAATAAATAACATTAAATTTATCTAAATTTACTAATCACTTATGTTGCGTTCTAGAGTATTCGCAGCGGTAGAGAAATATAAAATTTAACGTCTTAACTTTATACGAAAATCCGACACGCAATTAGATAAGAGAGAGGGTGTAGCATTTATGAGACATCAAGATTTTTACGTGGAAAACCCCTAAAAAGGGGGAAAAACCACGGGGCCTGGCCCAGTTTGAATGAATCTACTAATATTTGTAGTCGATTACAAATGAGGCCCTTTCTGGGGAGAAGACCTTAGCTTGATGGTACAAATATACATCATATAGAGCGCATTACATTGTGGGAGTTACAATATATACATGTTTGTTTGGTTGGCACGAATATAGTTGATAAGATAGAGGTCGGAAAGACCGTAGTTGCAGGAGACCGGGGTTATAAAGTTCATTATTTGGTGATGGAGGTCGGAAGGACCATTGTGTGACGACGGAGATCACAATGATTGCATCAGGTAGAAGTCCAATAATAGACAGAAATCCAGCATCAGATAGATGTCTAGTGAAAGTTCGACATCAGGCAAAAGTCCAACATCGAGTAGAAATCTGACGATGAGCGGGGGTCTGAGGTCGAGTAGAAGTTTGACGTTAGTCGGCGGCTTGGGAGAACTTCGATGTATTCGGGCAAAACTCCGAAGTCATTTGGAGATCAGACAGAATTCTATTTTTACTTGGAGATCGGGCGGAGTTTCGGCGTCACTTAGAGATCGGGCGGAGTTTCAGCGTCACTTGGAATCGGGCGGAGTTTCGCAGTCACTTAAAAATTGGACGGAACTCCGACGTCACTTGGAGATCGAGCAAGGTTTCGGCGTCACTTTGAAGTCGGATGGAACTCTTGCGTTACTTGAAAGTCGGGTGGAACTCCGACGTTACTTGAAAATCGGGCGGAACACCGGCGTCACTTAGAGATCATGCAGAGTTTTGTCATCACTTAGAAGTCGGACAGAACTCCGGCATCACTTGGAGATCGGGCGGACTTTGGCGTCACTTGGAAGTTGGATGAAACTCCGACGTCACTTGGAGATCGGGCAGAGTTTCAGCGTCACTTGGAAGTCAGACGAAACTTTGTCATCACTTGAAAGTCGGGCGGAACTCCGGCGGTTGTCGAGAAGGAGTTTATTCCCTCCTCTTCTTCTCTTCTCCTTTTCTTGCTTGGGTCCCCTCTCAAGAAAAATGAGGGGTTATTTATAGTTTTTTTATGATTACATAACCCGTAAATAGGAGGAGGATGAAAGGCAAATGTGGAGTGGTTTGGATTGACGACCGATATTGAATCCCTTGATTATGGACCGTTTGTAAGACATTTGAAGGTCTTAATGATATCAGAATTTGGTGATCTTGGGCTCGTTGGATTTGTCTCGTCGAACCGCTCGATTCGACTATAATCATGTCATGTTTGGACATCGTTTGGTAATCCAAATTGTGGTTTGAACATTATAACAATGCTTAGGGTCTTCGATTCGAACTCATTTGGGCTCAGATTGAGTTGAATTTGGTGTCGTTGGATTTGCATTTTCGATACACTCAGTTCGATTGTAAGTTTGCTAAAATCGGAGTTCAGATGATCCCGGATTTAATTTTTGATGCTTCCAGCCTGATTTTGCCTCGAGATTCGTGCCAAACAAGATATTTTTTTGATAATATATCAACTTATAATTTAACAAACAAACAAAACTCTTTTTAATTTTTATTTTTTTTAGAACCCTTAATTCACTTCTACGTGTGTGTGTCTATATATATATATATATATATATATATATATATATACTCTGGTTAGATAATGAAGTATAAATTATTTTTTTTGTTTTTTGGGAAAATTAGGGGCGTGAGCCTATTTTATTCTGTCTAGAAAAAGGAGTACAAAATAAAAGTTGACATCTACCACAACCAACCAGTAGATTCAACAGATACTAACAGCCATAGCCGCTGAAAAAAAAGGAAAGCAGAAAAAGGGAAAAAGACTGACAGCTTGAGCTGCAGAAAGCATGAAAAAGAGAACCTATACCATACTAAGAGAAACGGAATGGTATGCTGAGAAGCAAAAGAAATCTATTCCATAGTATTGATGAAGTAGACCTGCCAAGAGAGAAGAAAAAAACACCAAATTGTCTCAGAAAAGGCTGAACCCAAATAAATGCTCCCAAGTCATGAAAAACCTGGACTCAAAAAATTGGGTTCAAAGCATATTTTGGCGACCGGGTAGTTCCCTGGTTGCCATAAGGCCGTCCAAGGGAAAGGATGGGAGCTTCATCATCGTCCAGGTGATCATAATGATAACAGGTTGTATCAGATTTGAAGTCTCCAAGAAATGCAATCAGGCAGCTGCCAAAGCACCAACAACAACCATCATCAATTATCTCGCAGCTAACACCGAGGAGCACCATAATCCATTAGATGATGTAATCAATTTCAGAGCAAATAAAGCCAAGAACCTCCCTGCTGCATATGGAACTAAACAGCTAAATTTTTCAATAGGTCTCCATCACACCATTTGGAGACCTTGCAAAGGATGGCTTTCTTGATCTTAATCAAGATAGTGGTAGTGCTGGAGGCAGCTAAAGCAAATTTCCTCTCATTTCTTTCTCTCCAAACATGATAAACAGTGCAACATATAGTAATGAAGTATAACCTTTTGGTTTGGGTAGAGAGGTTTTGGTTTTCATTAACCCAATCAAAGATTTGCATCAAGTTGGGTCTAAGAAGCATACTGGCTGATTTTGGAATGAGATTAGTAATGATGTAGTGGCTGTAATTACAGTCAAAAAACAGGTGATTAATGCTTTCAGAATGATTAAAGCATAAAGAACAAGTCAAATCCACCACAATGTTTCTACGATGTAGTTCCATAGCCGTTTTAAGGCCCCCAACCAAAGAGAGCCAGGCGTAAATAGAGTATCTCAGCGAGTGTTTTGAATGCCAAATGTATTTCTCCCAGTTGCAGTCCGGGAAGGATTTGTAAAAGTCATTGATAAAACTTTTGAAATTAACTTTAGCTTTATTAGCCAAAGATAGGCATTCAGAGTTATTATCCAAAATACTAACACCGAGTATAGCATTAGAAACTATTATGGGTAAATTAATCGGAATATTCCAGCATCCATCAGATGAAATGAAATTGCTCACATTAAGGTCCTCATAGTTAGCGTATTCCGAATTTAAGTCAACCAGGCTAATAGAATTGCACCAGCTATCCCAGATAAAAGAAAGGGGAGAATTAAGAGTAACTTTGAATTCCCATAGTTCTTTGGAAGTTACAGCTGTGCTACAGATGGATTTCCAGAATTTATAGGCTTTAGAGTGGGGAGGCTTCCAAGGGGAGGAATAGTATCTAAACAACCAAGACGCCAAAGGAGAAGTTCTATTATACATTCTATGTATAAGAGAGCAGTTAAACCCATGTTGAAGAGCAGAAGTACTATAGATACCAAGTCCTCCCTTATCTTTGGGTTTACAGACATTGTCCCAGCTAACAAGGTGCAACTTTTTCCCCACAGAAATATCACCAAAGAACAGAAATTTGGAGGCCACTTTCCTAAAGAATTTAAAAGCACCTTTGTTTAAAATAGCACCCCTTATCCAATAAGCAATAGAATTTAACATAGTAAATTTCAAATATTGTAGTCTTCCCGCAAAGGATAACATCATAGCATTCCATCCAGAGAGTTTCCCAGTGATATCATCAGTAAGAGATGAGATGTCAGAATAGTTTAATTTCCTAAAGGAAATAGGGATTCCCAGATATGAAATGCTATCCTTAAGAGACAAGGGGAGGGAGTTACAAATGTCAGTAGCAGTGTTAAGATGCTTAGGCAGCAAAAGTGAACTTTTCCCCAAATTAATATGAAGACCCGAAGCTTTAGTAAAGATGTTGATAGTTTCCATGAGATAGGTGCAATTGCTGCAAGTGGCATCACCAAAAACAAGTAAGTCATCAGCATAAAGGAGATGACTTATCCTAAAATCCTTGAAATAAGCTCCCTCAAAAAGATTATCATCAAGAATGGAGGAAAAGGCATCCATAGCAATGCAGAACAAATACGGGCTTAGGGGACAGCCCTGCCTTAACCCAGCCGAGGAAGGAAAATATCCTTGGAGAGCTCCTTTGATCACAATAGAATAGTTAGCATTGGAAATACAGCTTTTAATCCAAGTGATAAACAAAGGAGGAAAGCCTTTTTGAAGAAGTCTAGCAAGAATAAATTCTCTAGATATTGTATCAAAGGCTTTGCGAATGTCAAATTTAGCACAGAAAAAGTTCTTTTTCCCCTTAGCAGCATAAGTAAGAATCTCTTGGGCTAAGATAATATGATCCGTAGAAGTTCTATTTTTAATAAACCCAGCTTGGTTTTCTTTCACAATGAGAGGCATGACACTCTTAAGCCTATTAGCAATAACTTTTGAGATAATTTTATAAATGACATTACATAAAGCAATAGGCCTAAAGTCATTGAAAGTAGCAGCATGTTTAATTTTAGGGATCAAAGTAAGTGTTGTAGCTTTAATACCTGTGGGCATATTGCCCGAAATAAAAAAGGATTTAACAGCCTTACAGACATTAGGCCCAATGATGTGCCAGCTTCTTTTATAAAAATGATAGTTGAACTCGTCTGGCCCAGGGGAGGAAGATGCTTTGCCATCAAATACCGCCTGCTTAATTTCAGCATCAGTAACAGAGATAATAAGAGTATCAGCAATAGCAGAATGTAATTTGTTACCAACAGGAAAATGCTCTATATTTAAATCCTCAATCAAGGGAGGATTGTAAAGGTCTTGGTAGTGCTTAAGGATATCAGAGATGATGTCTTCATTTAAACAGTGAGAGGAAGCACCAATATTCACTACCGCATTGCTATTAGCCCTGCGGCGTCTAATTTTGTTATAAAGAAACTTCAGGTCATCTTCCCCCTGTGATAGCCAGGAAGCCTTAGCTCGCTGAGTAATCCATGAGACATGGAGAGAAGTGAATTTCGTGATTTGGTGGTTGACTTCTTTCAAATTGCTGTTAAGGGACTCATTTAAAGGATAAGCCGAGATCTGCTGAAGATAAATGAACTGTTTTCTATGGAGTAAATCCAAATGCTCCTGGATAGCATTGGCATTAGTCCAAGACTCCAGTTTGAGCCTCCTTTTTAAGTCACGAAGTTTAAAACATAAGTCAGCCAGCGGGTTTCCTACTTGGTTGGCAGAGAAAACATCAAGTATGATATACCAATACGCATCTAAAGAAGTCCAGAAATTTTTAAAAAGGAAGCGGTGAGGAGTTGGAGTATTAACAGTAGAGTGTAGAATGAGAGGGCAGTGATCAGAGCAGGAAGGAGCCTGAACCGAGTAGTAGGAGTTCGGGTAAGAGGAGGTCCAATGCTCATTGACCAAAACCCTATCTAATTTGATGTGAATGGGATTACTGGTTTGCTGGTTAAACCAAGTGTATTTGTTTCCCACCGAGTTTAAGTCTTCAATATTAGCATCAAAGATAACAGAGTTTAATTCCTCTAAGCTGCTAAGGGGTAATACATTACCTCCCAATTTATCCGCAGCAAAGCGACAGCAATTGAGATCCCCCATAATAATCCAAGGATTAGAGATTGTGTCAGCACATCTTCTAATCATATCCCAAAGAGGTATACGGGCATCCCTATCGTTTTCTGCATATATAACAGATAACGTAAAAGGAGAAAAAGTAGCTCCAGTGAGAGTACCTGAGATGAGCTGAGAAGTAGTAATCTCAGGTGTAAAGTGAACTTTGGCAGAGTTCCACTTGATCCAAATCCGGCCAGGAGATGACAGATTAAAGTTGTGGCAGGATTGTTCCATAGGAAAAATGACGTGAGTATCACAGAAGAAGGGGTTGAGGAGAGAAGACGGGAGAATTCTATTCTCCAAAATGCAGAGCACATCCAAATTGAAAGATGAAGTCAGACGCTTACAACAATATACTTTGTCTGGACTGTTGAAGCCCCTAATGTTCCAACTTGCAATTATCGGCAAAGGCATGTTAACGGTTGGCCGCCGGGGTCTTTTTGCTTTGCTTCCCCTTTACATTTTTACTTTGCTTACCCGAGTAAGTTTGTAGTTTCTCCTTTTTCTTTGACCCGAGCGGAAGAGTAAATCTCTAAGGAAGAATCATCCGCTGAGTTGTCTGGATCTTCAACCAACAGGTGAAGAGCATCAAACTTATTGGGAGATTGTATTTTTGGAGGGGGGGCGCTTAAAGAGAGGTAAAGAGGAGGATGTGGAGGATGATGAGGCTTCATGAGGAGAATTGAGATTAGGAATATTAGAAACGGGCAAAACCGGAGTGGGTAATAAGGCAGTGGGGGGAATTTGGGTGGAAATGGTGGAAGAGGTTGGCGGAAGAGGAAGAGGTGGAAGGCTGTGATTCTGTTGAGCGAGAGTCTGTTTAGCCGGACCTAACAGTGAACTCTGAACCATAGTGGTTTCCACCGTGATCGGGTCTGTAAGAACTTGGGAATTGGGGCAGGCGAGAGCAATGGAGGAGGGAATAATAGAGGAAGGAGTGTTGGAAGAAGGCGTTGGTATCCTACCTTGTGGCTTTCTGCTCTTGCTTCGGCCACGAAGCGTGGTCTGAGGAGGATGCATGACATTTGTGGTTGCAGCCTCAGGTTTAGACGGACAAAAAGAGGAGGCATGCACCATCGATTTGCAGTGCTCACAGAGAGTAGGCTTCCACTCATATTGAATTTTCAGACTGAAGACATCGTCCTCTATAGAGATCGGAATCTCCTCAGGGTAAGTAGCAGAGGCGTCTACTTGAATGCAGACGCGAGCAAAGGTAAGACAGGTTTTTTGTGCAGTAAGAGCGTCGACAGCTAACGGGATGCCGATTTTGCTGGCGATTCGTGAAATACCTTCGGAATTCCAGCAGACCAGAGGCAGATCGTGAATTTTCACCCAGATGGGAATTGAAGTAAAGTTTTCACGCTTGGGTCGAAACTTAGGCGACCATTTTTGGAGCAGAAAGGGCCTCCCCAGAAAGAACCACATGCCTTTAGACCATGCCATCTCATAATCTTCCTCTATGGTGAAACGAAGGAGGAAGAACCCATCCGATAGAGAGAGAAGTTGCATCGAGCCCTTTAGGGTCCAGGTTTTGCGAATCGCTCCAAGAAGAGCTTCATAGTAAGGACGATGGCCGATGGAGTATCCGACCAAACAAAGGTTCCAGTTTACTAAGATAATTAAATTTTTTATTTAGTCTATTTTAAATTTTTTTCTTAATATGCTCCTTCATATAATTTTAATTTAAAACCTGTAGCATCGTCAATCTACAGCACGCCAATTTCGTATTTTAACATTAATTACGCCAAAATTACTGACGTGGCGCGATAATAAACATTGGTTAAATTATCAGTTTCTTGTAGATTTCTTGGAGAGCAGGAAAGAGAATTTTCTGCGTCACGCTATTTCGTGATCCTATATATCAAGCTAACCTAATCGCGACATTCAATCTCGATAGAAGAAAAAAGTTTTTTTTTTTCCGAAGTCGTCGGTACTATCCTTTTGCTTTACGGTGAAGGAGATTTCTCCGCTTAATTCTGTTCATCTACCGATCGGTTTGGTCTCTTTATACTTCCGATTTCTTGTTGCTTTTTTTCTCCTTTTCTTGCTCGCCCTCTCGCTTTCAGAGCGTTTGTTTTCTTGTTTCGATCTCATTCTTTCGCTCCATCTTCGCCTTACGGAAGGAAAGAGGAAGTCGACCATGGAGAAAAGTTCCTTTAAGCTTGAGCATCCTCTAGGTTAGTTCCTCATGGAAATCTTGAAAATTATTGTTTTTTCCGTTTGTTTTAATTTTAATGTTTTATGATGTTTTCTTTATTGTTTGTGTGGATCTTAAAGAGGCTGTTTGGTAGCGGATTTGAAGCAGGATTTAGGGTAAATCCTGCCAAGCAGAAAAAAATGGGCATCTTAAATCTGACAGCGAATTAAATCCTTTGTTTCCCCCTTTTTTTTGCCATAAATTCTGGATTTACTATATACTATGGCTGAGCGGATTTATGGGATTTGGCCGAAGAAGCGCGCGAAAGGAGAGAAAGTTTGTTACGGTCGCACTGAGCGATCTCCCGTCGTCGTCGAAGGAGGTGAAGGAAGAACGTTGTTTATCTGTGTGACTTCCGATCTGCCTCGTTCTAGAGCTTCCGCCATCATACCGTAGACAGGCCTAGGAGTGCAATAATAAATAATTATAAAATTAATTAAATATTAAATACTGATTCCATTATTAATTAATAATTACCAATTTATTTAATTAGTGATAGAATACGAAAATAATTAATATTATATTGAGTGAATTAAAATTATTTAAATTATAATTAAACTATTTAGTAGTTAAATTAACTTCTAATTAATGGGTAACTCATACTTCAAATATAAATTTAATTTAATGTGCTAATTATCTTAAATTTTAGATTATCTTGTCAAACAGTTTCACAGAATTTAACAGGATTTAACATTTATCTTGCCAAACATTTTTCAGATTTAAAACATTCCAGATTTACTAAATCCGAATTTTATAGGATTTATTAAATCAAATCCTACTTTGCCGGACACTTTTTTTGTTCAGATTGGAGTGCTCAAAACTCTGAAAATTTGTTGGAATTAGAATAGGAAATTTATATGAGTGTGGCTGTGGGTTTGTTTTTATTAAATTGTTGTGTCATCTAGATTGCAATGTTGTTTAAATGCTGAGAAATTCAACTGTTGTTTGGTTTGTTCTTGTTCTTCTTTGCATGTGGCCATCAAGTATTACTATTTGCATGGCTTGATTTACCTTATATCTAGATGGCAGCCATGTACGGCTAAGTTCACTTCTGAATTGTTGATATCTTAAAGGGTTAAGATGCCACTGGGATTTAAAATGCTGCATTAACTTTAGTTGGGATTTTATACATGACCTAATCATAAGTTTAGCAAATGGATGTAAACTCAGGTTTTGATCTTTGCAGTTATGTATTCATATTGTTGCGGTTGATAATCATTTCCAAGCTTGAAATCATAGTTTTAAGTGTTGCTCAAAACTGATACAGAACTCTAGTTTAGAATTGGTTTCAAGGCCTACAAACATGAAGATTTGTCCCTTATTATGGCTTTTGACTGATCAGGCAAAACTGACCAATTTTTGTTGGCCATAGTTCAAAATGTTTGGCCATTTCAATTTGTAATATGGTTCCGATACAGGCTTTTCTTGATTGAATCAATACTACAATATGATGGAAAATTATTTTGCAATGTGCATAACTATCGAGCTTGGAACCTTTGAAAAAAATCGCAAGAATGGTAGATGCTTAGTAGACTACTAAGCACTACATTTGATAATGATGGATTAAATTGAATTAGCAATAAAAATGTACATCAACAATAACAGGCCTTTATCCCACTATGTGGAGTAGGCTAAATGAATCATTTTTTCTCCATTGTGTCTTGTCAAGAGTCAAATTCTCATCTAAATCTAATAAAGAAAGTTCATTTCTAATATTTCTTAACCAAGTCTTTTTAGTTCTACCTCTACCTTTCTTAACATAAGTCAAATTTAATGCATATACTTTCCTAATCGGGTCATCGGAAGGCCGCCATTTTATTTGACCAAACTATCTAAGACGACTCTCTCTAATCTTATCTTGCATTCCAATTAGCAATAAAAATGTAACCATGATTAAATATTCAAATATGAACTATTATTTATTTATTTCTAACATTAAACACACTGCAATAATCTCAAATTTTAAATATCTCTATTTTATAAATTTATAAAGATAATAAAAAGTAGTTTATATTTAATTTAATACTTAAATTTAAATATTTATAAAAGAAAAAAAATTACTAAAACTAAAATTGTAATGGAAGATTGAAATTATCAAAACTAAATCTGTCATGCTAGATGGAATCTGAAATCGAGTTTTAAAACCTTACTTGAAACTATTATAAATCTTAAATTATTTAAATTGAAATTTATTACTTTGACTCATGGGAACTTGCTTGAATTTTAATATTTTCAACTTAATATATGTGTATGTGCTTATAACCACATGCAGATTAGGGAACTGTATATGGAGTTGTTTTACAGTTCATGAGTAAGGAAAGTAATCAATATACACTGTAATATATTTATCTATAGGACAATCACAAGGCGTGTCTATCAATTAACATTATAAGATTGAATGTTTGTCTACCATTGTATCTCTGAATCAATAAGATAGCCACCACAGGCCTGTTGAAGTACACCGATCATCTCAATGGAGTTTTCAAATTGAATATCAGGTCTGTTGACCAAGTTTAAGCCAGTAGCAAGGGCATTGTTAGTGATCACTTCCATCGATATAAAAGTTAAGGTTTATCACAGTATATAGTACCACTGGGCCACTGGCATGAGCTATGTAAATAATGCTAAGCAGAAAGAATGCCTTAGCTTCACAATTATTAATATCTGAAATTAAGGTTTAAATAGCAGCAATTTGATCTACTATCATACAACATGGATTAACATTCACAGTTTTGAACAAATTCCTCTTCAAATGTCAAGGGAAATACTCAAATGTAGAAGTTTTATTTGTCCCTTTATGAGTAGGAACCAACTACCTGAAGGTTCATGTCTTGAATTGAAAGCTCCTCTGTCATTTACTGAACCAGCACCAGCTAAGGACCAATCTATAATCAGAATGAAAGGTCTATAAAAGCACTCATTCATATATGTTTGCGAGTAAAATAATAAGATCTATATATGTTATTAAAATTTTGATAAAAGACATAAAAATTAGGAGCTAAATTGACTCAGTGGAATGCTTGACTTTGATATGTTAAAGATTATATATGATGTCAAGTTTATTTATGACGATGAATTGCATGGCTGAATCTGGAACTTTTTTTTTTCTTGAACAATAATCTAATCTTAAACCATTGAACTTTTGGAACTGTCTGGTTTTGAACACTTGATAAGCATTGGAAGTTGAAAATTCATCATTGCTAGTTTAGTGGTAAGTGAGATTGGCTGATGCGAAGCTTTTACACATGCAGGCTTGTGCTGAACCAACAATCATTAATATAGTTATTACTTCCGATTTATTTTTTGAAGCTATCAATTTCTGATTTATTAACATAAGCTTTAGTATTTCATATGGTCTATGGTTTGTTATTCCATGATCTTAGTCTTTTGCTTTATTGTCATGATTTTAAAGTAGCTGATTTTTTTTTTCATGTTGTGGTATGTAGAAAGGAGGCAAGCAGAGGCTTCCCGAATTAGGGAGAAATATCCAGACAGAATTCCTGTATGTTTCTCTTTATTTTCATTTTTTCTTTCTTTATAATCAATGGGCTTGTTCTGATGGATATCATCATGCTATATAGGTAATCGTGGAGAAAGCTGAGAGGAGCGACATACCAGACATCGATAAGAAAAAGTGAGTATTATTCATTAGATTATTTTGCATATCAAACTTAATTTTTTTAGTTTGCATGCTGAGCATATATGTGAAAAGGTTGGAGTAGCTCTAGTGGAAGATAAGATTAGAGAGAGTCTCGCCTTTGATGGTTTGGCCACATAGAATGGCTGCCTTCCGATGACCTGGTTAGGAAAGTAGATGTATTAGATTTGACTTATGCTAAAAAAGGTAAAGGTAGACCTAAAAAGACTTTAGAAAATATTAGAAATGACATTTATTTATTAGATTTAAATGAGAATTTGACTCTTAATAGGATACAATGGAGAAAATGGATTCATTTAGCCGACCCCATGTAGTGAGATAAAGGCTTGATGTTGTTGTTGTTTTTGTTGTTGTTGCTGCACGTTGAATCTTGACTTTCTAGAGTGCTTTGGGTTTTTATATCTTAAATGCTATTATATTGTTGGACTCATACCGGTGGTGGTGATATTTTGGTTTAAATTGTTCCTCTAGTCATTTCCTTGATGCTCTTCTTTCGTATTTTTTAATAATCCCATCTGTGCATTTTTTACACATGCTAGAGTAGAAATTCCCTTTTACTGTAAGAAGTGGAAGTTTTCTAGTAAGAAAGGAGGATTTTATTCCATATTTACTTGACCCCATGAAGAAAAAAAAGTTTTATTTTATATTTTTCTATAAGTTTAAGAAGTGGAAGTTTTTTACAAAGTAAGAAAGGAGGGATTTTTCATATTTATTTGATAACAGGAAGAAAAAAAAAGGTTTTATGTTATATTCTATAGTTTCAGGTCATTCCTTCGTTTCTTGAAAGTAGGGCATGCCTTTGTTCTCAAAAACAAGATGTCATTTACTAGAAAAAAAATTTCATTGGTGCTGATTTGAGACAGTACCAGGTTTTGGAGTATAAAACAAGAAATTTGGAGGAAAGTTTTGACTCTCGTACTTTTTCTTGCTTTTCCATAGTAAATAAACTGTCCATTAGGAAACCTGTCTTTTGGCAACCCGTTGAAATTTGCTTTGCTAAACGCCAATATTTATTATGTTACAATCAGGCTTTATTCATTTGTGGAAACTAGTTATTGGCATACTACCATATGGCACTTTTGGCATGTCCATATTGGTAGGATCTGTATTTAAAATCAAAAGAATCCTTAGTATGCTGGGTAGCTAGTTTAGTTTAATGATAATTTATATAATTGTACTTTTGCCAAGATAAGGTGCATATAATATTGGAGTTCTTTAAGCTTATTATACTTCTTTTATGGGATGCATATTCATTAAGGTTATGCATACTGATATGCACATGTAAGTATGTGTTGTGGTTTGTATTTTGGTTCAATTATACTATATTACATGCACATTTATTCATATTGTATATTTTTAATATTTGTTTTGCATCTAAAATATAAAGTAGCATGCAAGGAATATGTACTTTATATGTAAGGCTCGATTAGGAATTTTAATAATTTTTTTTGAGAGATTATGGACTTAGCTCACTCAAAAGTGAACTGAAAAATAATAATTTTTTAGTTGACTCAATTTGAGCCCAAATTCAAAATCTTCAGACTGGATTTGAGGCTGACTTACTCGAGCTCAATTGTTATCACTCCTAGAAGTGTTGGCATTTTGGTTATTGTGGGTGTTTTTTGGGTGCTTGGGCCTTGAGCATTAGTAGTAGTTGCATTTTCATGCAATTTACCTTCTTCAGTAATTACCAGTTTCCAAAGTGTTGGATTGTAGTTTAATAATGGGGATCATATGTTTTTGTGCCGCTTAATAGGCATGACGATGACTTCAACTCTTGTTTATCACTAGAGTTAATACAACCTATTAAGAACTATAGTAATACTACATGGGCATCGGAATGATCTTCAACGGGCCTGAACGGTTTCTTCTTTATGCATTTGATTTCCATATTCTAAGAAAAATATGGGAAAAACATATGGTTTAGGATTATGATTCACAAATAAAACATTAGAAAAAGGGTAATGCAATGTGATGCATTAACTATTGGTATGGTCATGAATAGCAAAAATTATTCTGTGCGGACATTGAACGGTGTCCAGAGACCAATAAAAATGTACCACATCATCTTTTTACTGTACTGCGGCTCTATACCGCTCGGTACCGCAGCATCTGAACGTAGAGCTGTGTCCGGTGTCCGCTCAGAATAATTTCTCTAACAGGCAGGATTTAAATTGATAAAAGTGGATGAATTCTGACTAATGTTTGTGGTTCAAAATCATCAAATGCTGTTATAGCAACTTCTCATATTTGCTATATTAAGTTTTGCAAACTGATATTTCAGGTATCTCGTCCCAGCTGATCTAACCGTTGGACAGTTTGTCTATGTTGTTCGAAAGAGAATCAAGCTTAGTGCTGAGAAAGCCATATTCATCTTTGTCAAGAATACTTTACCACCCACAGGTAAGATGGTAAATATGTCCGAAAAAATTTCTTGTATTAAAATGCGTTGCTACAGCTTATAAGTAGGAGAGAAGGAAGTAAATATGAAAAAAGATCCTGTCAGATTCTATCAGTTTCAATTGTTATTATTTCTCTTTGGTGTTAATGAAAAACACTGGAATTTCCATGTCAAATACCTTTGTAACATTATGTAAACTTTCAAGCTTTGGTTTTAACTTGTTTAATTATCTTTTTTTCCAGCTGCGATGATGTCTGCAATTTATGAGGAGAACAAAGATGAAGATGGTTTTCTTTATATGACCTACAGTGGAGAGAACACATTTGGGTCCTTCTAAATCTCGGAGGAATCTACTTATATCTCTGTAAATACCATGACCCAACATAAGAACAGGGTGTACATTCTTTCGCAGATCTCATGCTTCCCCAATCCTCTACTAATTTGCTTTGTATGACCATTGACATTAATCTGAAATTTCTGGATATGTTTATTTCTATAATTCTTCCTTTAAATTGTTTCTTATGATTTTTAATTTTCCTGTGATTTCATGAATCTTGGAGAAATTATTATGTGCGAACACCAAACGTAGCTGCGGCCGGAGGCGAATTAGAGCCCGCCATGTCACCTCCCATGCACAACGGGTATATATCAAGGAGGTGATGTGGCGTGCTCTTATTTGTCTCTCGTCCGCACAGAATAATTAATCTGAATCTTGGGCCCATCATCATAATGATCCTTGTTATTTATATCTTTTTTGCATCTTTTTGTGATTCTTCGAAAAAAAGGAGCTTTTTTGGCTTTCTATTTATGTTTTCTTTCTTTTTCGGCCATCAATGCGTACAAAATATATATGGGAATTAAACTGTCGAACAATAAATTTTCCAGTTTCAGTGGTTGTTCCTTAGAATCCATTTTTTATTGAACTTATCTTGATATTCTTATTTCCTCCATAATTCAGTAGTTAAGAATTTTTTCCACAAAAATATGAAGAAATACTGTATGGTGCACTTAATTTGACAGTAGAACATTTATGGCAACTGAACTGCTCCGTAAGGCAAAGGCAAAGGCAAAGGTGCGAGCTTTGAATCATGAATATGATATGTAGCTGTCAGTTATAATTAGTAGCATTAAATAGAGTGTCTTCCATTATTGTTTTACAGACATGCTTTATATTAACTTAATTTGATGGGCCAGAAATATTAGCTGACTAATTTGGCATTGTTTATTGGCAAATTTCGCATGAATAAAGAGTTTCTAATCAAAACCAAGAGATTATTTTGTATGAAGCTTATCAGTGGGGTTGTTTGCTTCTAGGCCTGTCATCAGATTAGTTATTCTATTAAGTGCCTTTAGGAGAAATTATTTTGTGCAGACGTCGTCTTTTTGAGTCCAATCAGGATTTGCCACATCACCTTGTACTCAATACTGTGGCTCGGTACTGTTCGGTACCGCTCGATATAGTAGTTCGGTACTGCTGATGTGGCACATTCTGGTTGGTTTTTAAATAGCGTTTTGCGTCTGGTCTTCGCATAATTAGAGAGGTGATAGCGGATAGATAGCCCGTTCTTAAAAAAGTTTTTCTATTTTGTGAATTTTTTTACACATTATATACAAGAAAAAAAAAACACTACAGTTTTATGTGATTGGAGTTGAGATGAAATCTAAACTTGGCATGTAATAATTATTTTCAAAAACAGGTTTCAAAATTCTCAATAGATTTATATCATAATTTTATTCATTTTTATGACATTATAAAACATATTTAAAATAGGAAAAAATCATCTAATTAAGACTTTGTTTGTGACGACTTTTTTATTACTTCTTAAATCGACTTTTTAGTACAAAAATTAACATTTTTGTGCTAAAAAACCGTTTTAAGCTGCAGTAAAAAAAGCTGTCCGAAACCAAGCCTAAAATTCATATTAATATAGATTGTATTCATCTAATGTAATGAGATATTGATGATTAAATTTTAATGATTCAAGGACAATTTCATTCAAAATCCATAAATTTTGAATAATGTTCCTGTTTAATTAATCTGAGATTTTTTAAAATAAATCAAAATAAGAATTATTAGCAAATTTTGAATCCATTTTAATTGGAGTTTAATATAACACAATAAAAAATATATATATAATCAACCCCACTTATTGAGATAAAAGCTTGATGTTGTTGTTAATTGGAGCTCTTATGAATTATGAAGTCATCAAAATTATAAATTAAGTAGTTTTTATTCAATAAAAAAAATCATCAAAATTATATTAAAATCTTAATTTAAAAGTATCGAAGAATTATGTTTGCCAACCGATTAACAAAGAAAAAGACTAAAAGAAACATAGATAAAGCAAAAGTTGAGCTCCATATGATTGCCACAAATATGATTTCCTTTACATATAAAGTAAAACATAAGCATTTACAAAGAAAAGCCCAACACTCCATTCTAATCAACAGCTTCATCAATGCAAATCACTCCCTTGTCTACCCTCTTCTTTGGCAGAAACGGAAGGAGGTTCAAACTTTCTGAAAACCCTTAAAGCTGAGATCAAAGAAAGACAAATGAAGCAGAGAAGAGCAAGAAAATGGAGAACCAGTGAAGCTTTTCCTTTGCTACAGAACTTCCCAAAGTAGCTGCAGACCTCACTCCATGAGACCTCTCTGTCCCCCTCATGAGCCAGGTACAGAAGCTCTGCTGCTGCTGAACTTGATGTCACCATTAAATAAGCTATCAGCTGAGAAATTATTAACAAAATATTGTTAGGAAGTTGGAACATATTTAACCTAAGAATGTGCTGCTTATGACAGCAATAGTCAGGAGGAAGAACAGCGGTTGAGCTTAGTAACTCACTAACTCAGCACACATTTTAATCCCAATTTAGAATTATTCTCCACTGTTTTAGTGATTAATCTTAACAAACTTGTTTGGAAAAGGCAAAGTAAGATGATTTGGTGAAACAACATTAGGGATTTGATGTAACCTGGTCTAGAAGAAAGAAACTCCATGTAGTTCTGTTTTCTCTTAGGCTCATCAAGAGGGTTGCTGAGATTAGAGCATATGGTGCAGAGATGCAGTTCATTGAGAACAAGAACCTGCACGAAAGCTCATCAGATAAAGAGAGCATAGGTTGCAGAGATGCAGTTCGTTGAGAACAAGAATCTGCACGAGAGAGAGAGAGAGAGAGAGAGAGAGAGAGAGAGAGAGAGAGAGAGAGTTCTTACTTGAAGCTAGAGATATTGGTGAACTCAACTTTGCCATATTGATCAGTTGAATCCTTGGTCTGCACCACCGTGAATGCTGAGGCAATGGTGAGGGGAAGTATAGAGAGTCTGAGAAAGATCTCAAGAAATCTGAGATTAGGAGGCAAATCCTTCATACTCGAAAGGTTACGAAGAAAATGAGGAAAGTAGGGGAAAAGAAAGACTGTTGGAGAGAGAGAGAGAGAAAGAGAGACGGAGGCGGTCTTCTTAAACAAAGCCGAAAGTGTGGTGGGTGAAAGGCCATAAATTTGGTGAAGATAGAATTAAAATTAAATTGATTTGACTTAATTCAGTTTTTAAAAGATCGGCTTAATTATTGATTATAATTTAATTTTTTTTAAAGAAATTGGTCAAATTAAAAATTAAATTAAATTAATAATTTTAAATATTAAATTAATAAATTCAGACTAAATAAATAAGAGGAAAATTTAAGTTATTCAAAATTAAAGTTTTGTTTGGAACTACTTTCTTGCTTCTTAAACCAGCTTTTTAGTATAAAAATTAATTTTTTTATTTTAAAAAATTATTTTAAAAAATAGTAAAAACTGTAAAAAAGAAACTTAAATTGTATAAATCAAATTATATTTATAATCAAAAATTATATTTTAAGTTAATTTGATTCGATTATAAATATAATTTGATTGGTTTGATTTTCGATATTCACACCACTTAGATCTTGTTTGGGATGATTTTTTTACTGCTTCTTAAAGCAACTTTTTAGTATTAAAATTAAAAATTTTATACTAAATAGTTGCTTCGATAATCAATAAAAAAAATCATCCCAAATGAAGCCTTAATTCCCTCTCTCTCTCTCTCTCTCTCTCTCTCTCTCTCTCTCTCTCTCTCTCTCTCTCTCTCTCTCTCTCTCTCTCCACACATTGCTTTGGTTGTATTTAGAGAGTGATCTTTGCATTTGTCTGTTTAAAAGAATCTTTCATATCTTATTTCCTTCAAAATTCCAAGTTCAAGTAGTTTCTATCTTTATCTCATTATTATGTTTTAAAACATTATGACCATAGAAATAATAGAACTTATTCTTAGAATTGAATGAAGATCGTGCGATTGTGGGTGGGTGTCATCGTTGTTTCCTGATACAAAGAGAGATTAAGGTTTTGTTTGGGACTGTTTTTGAAAACAGCTTCTTAATTCAATTTAGAAAGCATTAAGAAAACTGTCTCAAACAAAACCTACATAACATTAAATGCTACTCACTGAAAGTGTCAAACAAACAGTTATCCCAACTATTCGGCGCCTTTATTCTAAGTGATTAATGAAAATCAGCAATATATTGATTTGAAACAAGTTTTACAAAGTACAAAGTTGCTCATCAAAGCATAGATGAAGAATGTGGGAGGGAGGCAAGCAGCCTCTCCCTCTCCTTCATATCTTCAGCATTCTTTCTCTATCATCTACAATGGCGATCTCACAAAAAGAAGAAAGAAGAAACATATATCTATATATAATAGAAGAAGCCACTCTCCTACCAAAATCCATTTAAAAATTGTGATCCTATTTCAGTTCAATACTAAAATACATCTCACAAATCTTGAATGCATTAGAAAACCGCATTCCATATTGCATTTTCTCCTTCGCCGCATCGTTGATGGACCTCTTTAATCCTTTCTGCAGACTTGCAGATGCCACTGCAGCTCCAATCGAACGAGGCTATGCAGAGATTTCCAGCTTGTGCTTTCCATTCACAGTCTGCAGAAGATTACAGCCAAATGTTTAAATTGTTGAATGTGAGCATCTAAATGAACTCCAAGACACAATGAAGACAAGTAAATCAGAATTCTAAGCCTGCCTTTCTATAATAGAATTGTTAAGAAACCATTGCAACGTCTAAAAGTAATGGTTCAGGTTTGACTTGATGATCGGGCATAGTTCATAAACATCATTGATCAACAATGAAAATAAAAGAGAAATAAACTACAAATGTCCTCAACTTCAATTGCAGTATAGTTTCAGAATCTAAGAATGAAAAAGCAATCATAAGGAAGCTTGCCAGACTAAGTGGCGTGCTTGTAACTTATCAATAGAATTAATGCAATTCATGTCATCGCTACTACGATAAGGACGGAGTCTACATCAAAACAATGAAGTATCTCCTGACCATGTCAGGTGACAATGATACGATAATCATGTAAGAAAAAACAGGGAATCAATAGTAAAAATCACGGGCATTGAAGCACAACACATCGCCACGGGATCTGTGACACTCATACAAGCCAACGTTTAAAATTGCGCAATAAAAGGCGCGCCTTGAGGCGCGCCTCAGCGCAATTTCGACCAAATAAGCCTCAAAGCCTACGCAATAAGTTTAGTTTATGAGGCTTACGCCTCAAGTTTACTGAGGCGTGGCGCGCCTCGCCTCATATATTTAAGGCGTCGCCTTTTTAAAATTTAACCTTTTTTTTTTCAGTTCGGACCCCCAGTTGCCGACGTGGCGCGCCTAGTGAAATGTCGACGTGGCATCAACATTTAAACCCTTGTAAAGGTCGAATGGCGGAGTCGACGTTTCGATTTTCAAGTTACAGTAAACTTTCGAACTTTCAAGCATTTACTCGGAGGAATTTCAAGCATTCTTCACTCAGTTTCTTCTAAGATGGCGTCACCCCCAAAGAAAAAGGTAACTTAATGTTATGTTTTCTGTTTCGTAATGCGTATTTTATGGTTATGCTATGCGTTGGCGTTCAAGGCTCTGAAGATCTTCCGATTTTATGCTTATTCTATGCATATGCATGACTTCTCGAAACTTTTTAAATGTTTGATACTGTGATGCCATCGTGTTTTCTCTGTATTCAGGGTTTATGATAAATTTATGTTGAAATTTGAAACATAAAACCTAACCAAATTTTAACCATCGAGTAAATATGATTAGACTGTGCGTACGAAATGCGTCATTTGTGCGTACACTATGCGTACACGATGCATACACAATGCTTACTTAGTGCTTGCACTATGCGTACTTTATGCGTGCGTATATTTTGCTGTATGTTTCCTACAATGTGCGTGTGATGTACGTAATATATGCGTATGTTATGCGTTCACTGTGCGTGATCGTTGCTTATATTATGCGTATGTTATGCGTTTTTTGTGCGTATCTCATTTACTTATTTTTAATCTATCATTTCTTTTACAATTTTCAGATATATGTTCGTCCAATTACCTATAGATGCTATGTTTCTTCGTTTCGAACAATCTGTGATAACTTTGCTCGGCAAATTACTCCTGAAGTCAAGGACACATTGAAACATTTAAAGGTGATACAGTTTTTGGAATTTTCTGGGTTTGAGCAAAATGTTCCTCTTATTTATGAGCTGATCTCAAGGTGGGACATTTCAAAATAATGCTTTGTTATAAAAGGTCAACCCATTCCTTTCACTGCTGATGAAGTGGCCCTTCTTACTGGTCTGCCAAATAAAGGAGAAGAAATATCCTGGCATTCCTTAGCACATACTTCAGTTACATCAACGGAAATAAGGAATGACATGACGGAGTTGAACAAGCAAACCCCCCCGGAGACTATGTTAAGAACGTTTATCATGTATTTATGTTCAAATTTACTTTTTCAACTTAACAACTTCAAAACCCCTCGGTTGATTCAAAGAATAGCAAATAATCCAGATATTTTTTTGTCAATAAACTGGGCTAGTTCAATTAGGGAGTTTTTAGTTGGAGAATTTAATAAGGCATCCTCCAAGATTTCAAATAAGAAGCCAGCAGATTACATCAACGATTTTGCACCTCTGCTAATTGTGAGTGCTAAGTGCTAACTGCTAAATTCATTCAAAAATTTTGTGGCTCAATGTGAGTGCTAAAATTTTCTTTAATCTTATGCAGATTTGATTCCTAGAGCATACTACTATTCATGCTCCTATGTATGCTGACAAAAGGCCCTGTTTTCTTCGATGGGCCGATAATATTGTATATACTACAGAGGTGATCACTAACTTATTTGCTAATATAAGGAAAAGTCAGATTTGTAATATCCTACAGGCAGTTTCCCAGGAAGAAATGAATATGGTTAATGTCGAGAAATATCCACCAGACTGCCCAACATCCCCTGATTCCCCTCATGACATATCCACCTCCCCTCATGACATATCCACCCATCAAAACAACCCCCCCCAATCTTCCCATCATACCCCACCTCCTCAGAAAGAGCACCACCAATCTCCTCAGCAACCACATTTAAGTTTTTCTGCTGAAGCACTTCAGTCTATACAAGAAACAATCATGAAATCCTGCCAAGAAACATGCACAAAACTTTTCCGAGAATTTGAAGACAGGCTGAGCACAAAGTTTGAAGATCTTACTGAGAGAGTTGGAGTTATTGAGGTCAAGCTCAATAATTACATTGATCAGAGCAAAGTAGTTCCTCAGAAAAGATCTATTAGCTACTCTTCATCTTCCAATAAGAGACAGAGATCAGATATCCTACCCCACAGCCCCAATGAACCAAATGAGCCAATCCCAGCAAAAGATTTAATCCCACCAAAAGATCCAATCCCAACAAATGAGCCAGTCCCAGCAGAAATGCAACCTGTTCCATATACAAATCCAAATGAACCAATACCAGTAGATAACATTCAAATAAAACCTGTAACTTATGTTTATGCAGCTGAAATAGAAAATTACAAATGACTTATGTGTTTGACTGCTGAGAAGAGAAATTTTGTGCTAGAATGTTTGAAAAAGAACTCTCAAAGGTAAAAAATTGCAACTTTATTTTTGTTTGAAGATCTGCATGCGTATGATATGCGTGTGGTATGCGTATGATATGCGTGGGTTATGCTTATTGTATACGTGTGGTATGCGTATGATATGCGTGTGTTATGAGTATGATATGCGTGGGTTATGCTTATGAAATGCGTATTTGAGAAAGTTTTCGAAGAAAGAAATTCTAAGGCCAGCCGCAACAAGATTTGCCACCGCATACTTGACCTTAGAGAGCATGCTGGATGCCAGACAACCTTTAGAAGCTATGTTCACATCTATACAGTGGTTGAGTTGTGCTTGGGCGAAGAAGGCTGAGGGAAAAGAGATTAGAAAGATTGTTTTAAATGACAGATTTTGGCAAAGTGTCTTATATACCATTACAACCACTAGACCTTTGGTTCATGTTTTAAGGATGGTGGATGCTGAGAAGAAGTCTGCAATGAGTTTCATCTACAATGCTATGGATGAAGCCAAAGAGATGATTGCCTCCAACTTAGGAGGCAGTGAGGGAAGCTTTAGGAAAATTTGGAATATTATTGATGATATGTGGGAACTACAGCTTCACCGACACTTGCATGCCGCTGGCTACTACCTAAACCCTCAGTATCAATATGCATAGAACAAGTCTACAAACCCTGAAATAAAGTTGGGATTATATCATTGCATGGATCGTCTAATAAGTGATGCAACTGAAATATCAAATGCTGACTTGCAATTGGTACCTTTTAGGAACAAAGAAGGTTTTTTTGGATTACAGCAAGCAAAAGATACAATTGCCAAGCGATCTCCAGTTGAGTGGTGGATTCAATTTGGTGATGGGACTCCAGAATTACAGCGTTTTGCTGTGAAAGTTTTGGGCTTAACATGCTCTTCATCTGGCTGTGAAAGGAATTGGAGTACCTACAACCAAGTGCATACAAAGAGGAGAAATCGCTTGTCGACATTGCGGATGAACTCACTGGTGTACATTATGTACAATAGGAGACTCAGAGATAGAAATTTGAAGAAAAAAAGGATTAATGGATGATGAAGATCCTTTGCTTTGCGATGATGTGGCATCTGATGATGAGTGGTTTGTAGATGATGAAGTTGAAGTGATGCCGTCTGAATTACTAGATGAAGATTTAAATGTTGATTTCTTTGATGGTCTTAAAGCATCCACATCCACCACAACTCAAGAACAAATCAAAAAAGGTATATAAATAATATAGTTTTCTTTTCTTAAACTTTTATTAATGTATTACACTATTATTCATTATGATATTGTTCAAAAATATTTACTATTTAGGGAAGAGGAAGATAATTAATAATGAGGAAGAAGAAGCTGATTGGGAGATTTTGGACTCTATAGGAGAGGGGGAAGAGGAGAGAGCAGCTCATCATAATGATGATTCAAATGAAGACCCCCTTAGTGATGACTGATGAGTGATGATAATGCTAATGACTAGTGAGTTCCTAACTTCTTATGTGATATGTTAATGTCATTGCTATTTTTCTTGTGCATTTTTATGTTTTATATATTATTTACTCATTAGTATATACAAAATTTATTATTTTATGTTTACGCAATTTTGCGATTTTGAGGCTTACGCCTCGTCTCACGAACGAAAAACGCCTCAATACCCGAATACGCAATTTTAAACCTTGATACAAGCAGACAAATCTACTAGCTTCTAAGTGTAGCGTTGCGCACATTCGAATGATAGTTACCTGCATAATTAATTAGTACCATATATTTTAAAATGTCTCTCATACACGCAATGCAACATGCATGATAATTTATTTAAACATATTATCCGACATCTCGAGATGCATTTAATTGTAATGAATGCATTGCATTTACATGCTACTATGTTGTATATGCACGTGTCGTAACTTACAGAACACAAGCATGTCATCAGACATTACTATTGCTTTTCAAAATAACCTTCTACGTGCATCTATAGGATGCCGAGAATTTCATTTTGGCATGTCAACTCGACATTGCTGTTGCATTCCACAAATGACCTCTAGTATGCATTAGTAGGATGCAGGAGATTTCATTAAAGAATGTCATTTGGCATTATAATCACATTCAAAAATATCCTGAATGCATTGATAATAAACAGAGGGTTTCACACAAGTGTATCATTTAACACTACAATTGCATTTCAAAAATCGTATCATGCACACATGTAAATGCATTGTGCAATACACATATGCCAGCATATACTCGCATGGGCCCCGACGAGCGTGTTGTAAGTATACACATAACACCTTAGGATGCCGCACAGGTCAAGAAATAAGTTTAGATTTGAACCCAATCCTCTGTCTCAATCTCTATGATCCATTCTCAGTCTGTCTTGCTAATAAGGACGTGACAAGTGTCATCTAACCAGTTGTTTCGCCGCCAAATTGTACCACGCCTACGGTTTTGTCGCTAAATGACATCACAAGTAAACAGTTATAATCGGGACCCTCTCACCATATGGTTTTGCTATCAAATAGCACCATTATATTATGGTCATGGTCAAAGCCCGTATGCTCCTAATGGCATTAAATCATTGAGATATGAATCAATAAGATATATTCAATAGAAATCAGAATTGATACATCACCCCGCACTCTCATAAAAAAGAAATAATGCAGAACAGATAACAGAAGCAAGAAAATTAGCATAGAATTAAAAATCTTGATGAATAAATTTCCATTGATCTTATTTAAAAGATTCATTTTCGGGACCTTTCAGTGATGGATCTTTGGACATAAAAACCAAATGTCACATCCTGATATTCACCGTATAAAGCTCAATATCATCATTACTTTTCTTAGCTGCTACTATAGCATATAAGTGACTAGCCAGAGATGGAAAGAGAAACCATTCCCCAGCGGAGTCGCCAGAAATCTGTGGGCTCCGAAAATTCGGCCACGGCCTCCCCGCCGCGCGATTTTTTTTTTGTTTTGTTCATTCGCCGAGGGAGTTTTAACTGATAAGTTCCAAGGTAAATTTTGGAAGGCAGATGGGTTTGTAGATAAGACACTACCCAGAGATTTCGCCCTCATTTTGTGAGGACTTTATAATCTGAGTTCTGGTTCCCTATAGGCGCAAGCCCCTATAGTTAATTACCCCTCTCAATCATGAGAGAGAACTTTCGATTAAGGCTAGTCGTCAATCAGATACGTAGATGATACGTTATCTAGCATATAGTAGCAGCAATGGGTTTGGAAATTGGGAATTTGAGAGATTTGATATTTAAAACAGAAATTGCACCATCTGACACTTAAAGCGGATGGTGGGGGAATGGATGATGGGCCCGATCAAGATCCCATGGTTCCGTCGTCCCGGGCCATCGTGGACCCTGGTCTACTTAGTCAGAGGAGGTAGTCGACCCAACCTGACAGAAGGATCCTTGTCGGCAGCCATGGGTTGCTTCGTCCAAGGGGACCTTGTAGACCTGGGGTGAGTGTTTGTCTAAGGGGACAAATTTGAATCCACCTTAGCTTACAGAGGGCTTTGTGCCCTATCGATCATATCCTATTGACTCATATCTCAAGGATTTGATGCCAATAAGGAGCGTATCGGCGCTGGCCATAACCGGTATATCGTGGTGCCATTTGGCGGCAAAACAACTCGGTTCAGAGGGCCCCGGGTCGTCGTAACTGTTTATCCTGCGGTGCCATTTGGCGGCTAACCGCTGGTTAGAGGACACGTACCACGTCCTTACTGGCAGGAGATTGTTTGAGAATGGATCCTAGTGATATTTTCGACTAGGCATTTCGCTCTTTGTGAGCTAGAGTAATATTTCAGATTTGTCCACCCCGGCAAACTGTTGCGGAGGGTGGATGGATTTGCTTTAAGTAGTTGGATAGTTGATTTCAATTTAAATATCTTTGGACTTTGAGATTTGAACTTTTTGGATTTTTCTGGAATTTTGGGTGGAGCTTTGGAATATTTGAAATGGACTTTGGATATTTGGGAGATATTTGATTGGAAACCCCTCCGGTTGAGATCTGCATTCAACACGGCCATCATCGGGGTGTTCGGGGGGGCATTCCCTTTATAGATTGAACCTTGTCAACTCGGTCGAGGCTGTCGACAGAGGACCGGGTTTCGTAGGCTTTATGCCATTGTTCATGAACTTTCTTTATTTAAGGCCTTGAAGGCCTAATATGAATGTATAAGATAAATATTCCGGTCGACTTCATGACCGCATATTTATCCGATGATTTGAACCCTGTCTACTCCTATTTACATGCTTAGGAGGATCCGGTTTCGTAGGCCTCGTGCCTTATGTTAGTGAATTCTTTTGATTGTAGGCCTTGAAGGCCTAATATGAATGTATTGAAACAAATACATCGGTCGCCACAACCGTATATTTGTTTGGAGGTTCGAACACTGTCGACTTCTGTTGATCCGTATAGAAGGATCAGGTTCGAACCTGAATTCACTTATTGACCCGCGCAGCATCCCTAAACGTCACGTGTGTACCAATAACACGCTCGCCGAGGCCCATGCGGGTTGTATGATTGCTTTTACCCCTTTGTGTACCTATGTGTATACAATTTATAGTGCACGTGCAGGGGTATTTTGGAAGTATTTATAGACGCCTTCTGTCCGCTAATACAAATATTGCGGATTCGGTGGCGTGACGTTGTAGTTGTAGACGCCTTCTGTCTGCTTGTACGAATGTTGCAGATCCGGTGGCGATTTGGTCTTGATGTTGACCACCTCCCCCTTTCTCATTCACTGGGGAGGGCTCTCTCGGACTTTGGGGTTAATGACCGCTGATATGGAAAGAACTCCTTTAAAGATCTTCGGTGTATTGGACTTGCTATTTCCGGTGTTTGTGGACACCCGAACTGTTCTCTTCTTTATTATAGAACCAAAAAGAGACTTTGGAACACCAGGAAGTTTGGTTCTAATTTGTTCAAACATTTCCCCCCTTTCTGCCCGGGGGTATCCTTTTTCGTACATCGGGTTGTCTTTGTACCCGGCATGCTTGAAGATCTTGACCACCAATGTCGTAGGTGATATCTGTACTTGTGTCCACAGTGATTCATTGTTCTTTCAATACACTGTTGTTATCCACAAGTTGCTTGTGTTCGCCGACAGAGGACTATTGTATCTACTGCGACCTCCTAAAAGTATTCGTAGGAGAGTCATTGCTCTTGCATTTCACCCACCTTTCACCAATCTCAGGTGGGTGTTAATTGTACTTGTGCCCACAGTGGCTCGTTATGTCTACGAGGTACCCACTGTTGTTATCCACAAGTAGTTTGTACTCATTTGTAGGGATTCGTACTTGTGTCCACAGTGGTTCGATATGCTTACGATATGCCCACTGTTGTTATCCACAAGTATCCATTTTGCAGGGGACCGCTGCATCTACTACGACCTCCTGAAAGTATTTTGTAGAAGATCTATTGTTCTTGTATCACACCCACCTTTTCACCAATCTCAGGTGGTTGTTGATTGTGCTTGTGCCCATAGTGGCTCGTTGTGTCTACGAGGTACCCACTATTGTTATCCATAAGTTGCTTGTTTTTGTTTGCAAGCCCCATTGCATCCGCTACGACCTCCTAGGAGTATTCGTAGGAGGGCCGTTGTCGTTTTCATCATATCCACCTTTCACCAATCTCATGTGGTTTTGATGTATTTGTACTTGTTTGTGAGGACGGGTCTTCCATTATCGGCCTCCAGTATTGCCATCTCAATCAACAGGCATTTATAGGGATTGTCGTAGGATTTCATGCATTGAAGCCTTGTAACGTACTTTGTGTCACTTTTGACCGTACGCATGTTCTTGTTTGAACTCCCTTGCATAGGATTCAAGCCTTGTCCTTGTATGTGTTTGAATCCAAGTCTGAGTTCCAACGTACAAGTTCAAGCCTTTGCTCAAAATTTTGTTCATCTCATTTGATATCCAAATCAAATATGAAACTGAGTTCCTTGTTATTCTTAGAAGTTTGGGTTCTTCATTGTTCATGTTGAGCTTGGATCCAGCTTGAATTCAGAGTATAAGTTTGAATGGTCTTTTATTCATCCCATTTTCAAATTGAGTTCAAGTCTGAGTTCACTCGAGCTTGAGTTCTATATTCGGATCCCCTGATGTTGCACAGTTCGAGTTCCAAAAACAAGTTCAAGTGCTTGTCCAGAGTCTTCTGAAGTCTTTGCAAGTTCAATTTCAAATTCATATTGAATTGGTTTTGAGTTTCAATTGCATTTATCCAAGTTTGATTTGAGTTCAGTTCCAATTTGACTTGATTTTTATTTGAATTTGATTTTTAGAAATCCAATTTTGTTCTGGTCCTTTGCTCGTGTTCAATCAGGTTCAAAAGTCCAGAAATCTAAGTCCACAGCTGTTCATTTGAGCCCCGGTTCTATGCTTTTAGTTCAAGTACGAGTCCTTTGTATTGTTGCTCAAGCGAGGTCTTTATATTGTTCAAGTCTTTGTATATTTCAGTGAAAATTTCGGCAGCACCCCGGCATATCCCCGTTTGGGGGAAAATAGGGGAGCTGGGCCTTCCCACCACGCTACTAGAGCGTGTATGGTAGGTGTCCTTGGACACCGCGGCCGTACAAAATTTCATCCCACCACGCTACAAGAGCGTGTATGGGGCCTTCAGCAGTACCCGTACCAGAACAGCAGTGACTCCCCACCATGCTACAAGAGCGTGTATAGGGCTCTCCCGCCTCGTCGTATGCGTCGCACCGGGCTCCCTCTTACCGTGCTACAAGAGCGCGTATAGGTGGTTCTCTGGTCCGCTGCAAACGTCGAGAATGGGATTTGGAACATCATACCTCTCGTAGCAGTGTCGGCGGTGTTGGTGTTGAGGTCGAGGCCGAGGACCGTCCCCACCACGCTACAAGAGCGTGCATAGGGCTTACCCGCCTCGTCGTATGCTTCGCACCGGGCTCCCTCCTACCGTGCTACAAGAGCGCGTATAGGTGGTTCCCCGGTCCGCTGCAAACGTTGAGGACGGGTTTTAAGTCAGAAATTTATACCTTGAAGTCCGGCGGTGGCTCGAGGATTGAGGCAAGAGGAGCATTTTTTTTTAATAATTAATTATAATTAATAATAGCTAAAATAATTAATTATAATTAAATTTAATTAATTATAATTAATTATGATTAACATTTATTAATTATAATTATATTAAAAAAACATAATTAACTTAATTAATTATAATCAATTATAATTAATAATGATTAATTTAATTAGAATAACTAATTATAATTAAAATCGATTAATTATAATTATTTATTTCATTAATTAATTATCATTTAAAAATAATAATAAATTCTAATTAAATTAAGTAATTATAATTAATTATAATTAAACAAAGTTAATTATAACTAATTACATTTATAATTAATAATAATTATAATAATTATAATTATAATTATAATTAAATTACAAAAATCCCTCTCCCTCTCACTATCTCTCTGTTCAGCGGGTTCACAGGATTTGGCCGTGGAAGCATGCGCAAGGGAGGAGGTCACGGCCAGCAAGCTCACGTTCTTGCTTCTGATTAAAATGTCCAACTTCCGATCCAGCAGAAAGGGAAAGTCGTACATGGAGCGAAGTCGAACAGCCAAGGAGGAGTCGGAGGAGCGACAGAATTTGGTCGGAGAAGTGCGTGAGCAGGGAGAAAGTTACCTTCACTTCCAGCGAGCTCCTCTGCTTGCTTCCGATCAAAATGTCGTAACTTCCGGACCTACAGGAGGGAGAGCCGTCGGGGGAGAAGAGGCGCACGAAGGGTAGAAAGTTAACTTCACGGCCGAGCGAGCTCCTGTTCTTACTCCCGATCAAAATGTCGTACCTTCCGGTCCGACTGGGAGGAAAAGTCGGCGAAGGAGCGCAGTCGAACAGCCAGAGGGAGCCGGAGATGCGATTGAAAGGGAGAAAGTTAACTTCACAGCCGGCGGGTCCTGTTCTTGCTTCCGATCAAAATGTCGATCTTCTGATCCGACTGGAAGGGAAATCCGTCGAAGGAGCAAAGCCGAACTGCCACGAAGGAGCCGAAGGACTGACGAGCTCCCGTTGTTGCTTCCGATCCTAATGTCGTAACTTCCGATCTCACAAGAAGCAAAGAATGAGAGCGGGAGAGGAGAGATCAGAGCGGGCTCGGGAGAATGAGCGGAAGAGAGACCAAGAGAGGGAGAGGTTTTCGCCTCTTTTCCTTTTCATTTTAACGACACAGGGTCGTGGGAGAAATGACGACAACGTGCGAGCGACGTGCGGAGTTCGGCGCCGGACAGGTACGTTAAATCTTTTTTTTTTTTTTGCTTATGTTTGTAGGTCAACAAATGCCCCCCAACAAATGTGGTAGGCGTCTGGAGCGGGCCACGTTTGTTGTATGTTGATTGACCCTGAGGATCTCTAGATATCTATTCTAGATGTCACACTAGGGGTTTCATTTAGTGGATCTCCAAAATCTTGCTTGGATGTCACACTAACTTTCTTTCTCTACTGCGCTTCTAGATATATCCATAGATGGTTGATATCTTGTTGAAATTTTAAATATTTATTTGGGGATCTCGGAATGCAACGCGATGTCGACCAAAATAAATATTTAAAATGCCCCCAGTCTTTAGGGACATTTGTAGATGTCATTCGGGGTGCTCATTCTGCAGCTTTAGCTAGAGCCCCGAGATTTTGATTCCTTCTGTCATGTGCTTTGTGCTGCGGACTTGGTGAAGGGTTGTCTGATTTGTCTTTACTGACTTATCAGAAATTTTGTATTCCTTCTGCCCTTTGCTTCTAGCTTTGGCGGGCTTGATGAAGGAGTAGGTGCCGGTGACCTAAACCCTTAGGTTTGTATTAGGTCGGTGGCGAAAAAGTCATCGGTCCAGAGCTTTGTGCATAACGAACTTATTGATGACAGAATCCACTTAGTTCAGCCTTGGGCTTTTCACGAACTTTGGGATAATTTTCTTCGGTCCTTTGCTTTGTGCTTTGACGGACTTGTTGAAAAAAAATTCCTTCGATCCTCGCTTTATGCTTTACGGATTTATTGAAGGATTTGCAGGTTCTGGATTCAATTGATAGTACCGAATGTAGGTAGTATCTTGATCTTTAACCACTTGAGAAGACTTTAATCTGAATCACTTGAGTTCATCAGATCGGGAGAGCTGGGATTTGACAGCTCTTCGTCCTCTGGTTGCTGAGATGGGGGTTCCTCTACTGCGGCCTTTTTTATGGCTTGTTGAGTAGATGGAGCTGTCAGCGATCCGGCCATATTTGGGCTTATTGGATCCGACCTCATACACCCATTCAGGCTTCAGACTTGAGCTATGGGAATTGCGCTTCCCAATGCTGATTTTGCTGAAGTTGACAAATTTGGAGTCATTCTTCGTGGTTGCAGATTTTGGAGCCTACAAACATCTGGTAGTTGCTCGAGACTCATCCTTCCACTAGAACTTTGATTCTCCAGTCATTTGAGAGAATTTTGTAGACTACGATCACTTGAACTGGTCGAGTCAAATTTGCCTTCGTGCTTCCTTCAGTCCTTACTGACGGGTTGACGAAGTGGGGGTTCCGCTACTACGGCCTTTCTTATGGCTTGTTGAGTAGACGGAGCTGCCAGCGATCCGGCCATATTTGGGCGTATTGGATCCGACCTTTTACACCCATTCAAACCTTAAGCTTCAGGCTGTTGGAAGACTTCAAGCTTTTCTGGCTCAATTTTGTAGGAGTGTGTAGTTTCAAAAATCTCTTTCTTGACTTTTGAGTCTTGGTTTGTTGAAGAAGGTGTTGTCTCGATCTTTTGAGAGATCACCTGCGTATACTTTGAAAAACAAATCTTGACATTCTTTAGCACAAGAAAATATTTGGATTGATAATTTTAAATATTTATTCAGGGATCTCGGCATGAGGCACGATGTCGACCCGAATAAATATTTAAAATGCCCCCTGTCTCGCAGAGACATTTTAGGGAAAAATAGAATTGGAATTTTGAGATTTTAAATATTTGTTTGGGGATCTCGGCACGCAGCGCGATGTCGACCCGAACAAATATTTAAAATGCCCCCGGTTTGACGGGGGATTTTGAAATGTATACTCATAACACGAGAATTTCAAAGTAGAGAATATATACGCTAATAAATGTGTATGAAAACATAGCGTATTAAACATGACATCTGCTTGAGCAATTCTTGCATAGTATTTCTTCAGGTATCGGCCATTGATCGGCGGCATGGGCCTTTGACCATTCAGATCGATGAGTTGATAGGCTCCACCCTGAAATACCTTCTCGATGACGAAAGGTCCTTCCCAGTTGGATACGAATTTGCCACCGATTTTTCTGTGCGGGATGATTGGCCTTCTCTGCACCAGGACCAATTCTCTTTCTTGGAATGATCGAGGACGAACCATTCGATCAAAAGACTTTGTCATTCTTGCTCGGTAGATTTCCAAGTTCTGCTGAGCTTGCAACCTGATTTCATCGAGCGCATCAAGCTCCTCCATTCTTAACCGAGCATTTTGTTCCAAAGTCAGCTCATTCTGGACTGCTACCCGAAGAGATGGAAGTTCAACTTCTAGTGGCAGTACGGCCTCAACTCCAAATACTAGAGAGTAAGGAGTGGCTTTAGTTGGTGTTTTATAAGTTGTACGATATGCCCATAGAGCTTCTGCCATTTTCGTATGCCATTCCCTTTTGTTCTTGGAGAGAATCTTCTTCAATAATTTCACCAGTGTTTTGTTGAAGGCTTCTGCTAGGTCATTTGCTCTTGGATAGTATATGGAGGAATATCGCCAATCGATTTTGTGCCGATCAACGAACTTGTAGATTTTTGTACTTTTAAAAACAGTTCCGTTGTCTGAGATTATGCGGCGTGGCACACCGAATCTGTAGACGACATTATGGGTGAAGAAGTTGATCACGTGCTCAGACGTAACTTCTTTGAATGGAGCCGCTTCTGCCTACTTAGAAAAATAGTCTGTCGCTGCCAAGATGAAGCGGTGTCCTGCTGATGACGGCGGATCTATTGGCCCGATAACATCAGTACCCCAACATTCAAATGGCCAGGATGCTATTGTAGGGTGCAGTGGATTTGGCGGTTGATGTATAACATCACCGTGGATCTGGCACTCGTGGCACTTCTTAGCGTGATTGATACAATCTCTGACCATGGTTGGCCAATAGTAGCCCATTCTTTTGATTTTGACTGCCATCTTGGGACCTGATTGGTGTGCTCCACAAAGTCCTTCGTGAACTTCTGCTATCACTTTATCAGCTTCTCGAGTCCCTAGGCACCTTAGCCACATTTGATCGAAAGCACGCCGATACAATGTGTTGTTGACAAATGCATATCGTAGCGCTCTCTTCCTGATTTGAGCAGCTAGTGATTTGTCTGTTGGCAATTTACTTTCTTTAAAGTAGTCAATGAAATGTTGCCTCCAGTCATCTTCTTCGATATCTAGACAATACCACCATGATTCTGAAGCTTGACTGGCCTTGCGTCTTTTCTTAGGAACTTGATTCTCTTCAGACTGATCTTCGAGATCAACTGGTTGGGGAGGTTGAGGATCAACCGGAGTTGCATCCTGCTGGCTTGAATTTGGTATTCCCTCTGCCTGCGGGAATTGTAATAATGCTGGCTCTAGGACCCGCCGATTGTGCACCATAATTATTATAGGCCATTCGTCGTCCATATTCGCCATTTCTTTAGCCAATTTGGCAAGGGAATCAGCTTTGCCATTTTGACCTCGGGGAACTTGAGTTAACTTGATAATTGGAATTTGTTTCATAAGCTCAAGAACTCGCCGGTGATAACAGGCCAACTCGAACTTGGTGATTTTGTAAACTCCTAATACTTGATTTACAACAAGTTGAGAATCACCGAAAATTTGGAGGTTTCGGATTCGGACATCGATTGCAATCTCCAATCCCGCTATTAAAGCTTCATATTCAGCTTCATTGTTTGTCCGAGGTTCAGTCAGACTGAATGAGAATCTCATTATGCCTCCCTCGGGTGCTACGAAAATGAGTCCGATTCCGGCTTGAGCTTTCTCTAGATTTGGAGGCCGAGCACGCTTGATTGACGATGCTCCATCAAAGTACATTTCCCATACTTGTAACATCTCCTCTTCTTCAACATTCATGATCTGCTCGTCAGATAGATCATCATTGAGTGGTGAATCTGCAGGGATAGGATGTGCAGCGAGAAAATCCGCCAACACCTGCCCTTTCACTGCCTTTTGAGGGACATATATTGTAATATCTCGTTCCCTTACTGTTCCTCTCTGATTTGGATTTTCCTCCCAGAATCGGCCAGGACGAAGTTTGGATCGTCCAGGCCGATCAATGCATTGAACAGCTGATTTCTGGTGTGTTTTCTGGAAGGATTTCTGCACAGATCGTCCAGGCCGATCGTGAGATCGTCCAGGACGATAGTACTGTAGAAATGATCGGCCAGACAATAGCCCTGGGTGAGATCCAGGACGATCCAGGACGATCAGGATTTGGTCTGATCGTCCCGGGACGATGTGAATATCGGCCTGGCCGATCAGTGTATAGATATAAGAAAATCAGCTCGTTTTGAGGAGAGAGAAAATCATTTTATAAAAACGAAAATATCTGAGGAGAGAGAAAGAGAAAGGGAAAAAGAGAAAAGCTTGGTTTTGGAGGCCGCGGATCGCTTTTCGTCCGACGCTGCTGTTGGGAAAAGTGAAGATCTCGTGGTAAGGACTCCGAACCCTGTTTCTGTTTTCAGAGATGTTGTGTTTTGACCTAGTTGTGATCCGTTTTGTGTTTTCGTAGTCGACTTTTCGACATGGTTTTGATTTGACACAACTTTCACCGCACAACTTTTAGTATGTTATAGATATGATTATTGTACACGATTTGACTGTATTCTACGAAGATTTTACCGGTCGGAATTGATTCTACGCGCTTTTAATCGAATAGAAAATAATCGGGACCTGATTTGATTTGGATTCTATAGATCGATAGTATTGTATTGATGTTATAGATATTCTATTGTAATTTGGAAAGATTTGGATATTGTGTCTTTTTGCAGGATTTTTGTGTAAATTTGACCGACTGCCGTTACGCTGCCCGATTTTTGTACGATTCCTGAATTGTCTGAAATTGATAGATTGAACTGATATGCATTGATTATTGATATGATTGCTTTAATATCGACTATTGAATTGTTTATTGATTGAATTGACTATTGATACTGATCGCAAGTGGAACCTGGTTGAACATTGGTAGAAGATTGATTGATACCTGTACAGGATGGTGGGCCGACGGGCTTTCCTTTAAACATTGATTATTGATTATTGAAGGGAGACATAAGGAGTTTATTGATATGCCGACGGGCGAAAAGAGTGACGACTCTTATTGATAGAACCAATGTACGGATCTACAACAGCAATATAGAATCTACAACAGCAACATAGCCAGTAGTTTGCACTTGTTCAGTATATAGTATTGAAATGCATGTTTACTGTATTGACTCACGG